>CM035798.1:34531736-34799236 GCA_020466265.1 Siphamia tubifer | reverse complement strand
TAAGCAGGGTCAGGCCCGGTCAGTATCTGGAGGGGAGACCACTCCACACTTTGATCACCAAACCTTGTTTGACTGCCACAACCAAAACCTTCAATAAACTGTGTTAAATCGTGAAGCTTTTGTGGTCCAAATTCTGTCTGGCACCTGACAGTACGTTCTGACCAGTATGGACCCAGCGCACGACACATCCATCATGGACACCACCAACCCAGAACCACCAACCGCAATGCAGCGCCTGCAAAATGCAGAGGGAGAAATGCATAAGATGGCTGGGGACATCTCGTCCATGATCCAACTCTTTCACCAACAACAAGAGCTGTTTCAGCAGCAGCAACAAGAGGTTCAAGAGCAACGACGACGTCTTGACCAGACCTTGCAGCTGCTCACTTCTCTGATTCCCCCGTCTGGCCCAGCTCCAGCTCCAGCTCCAGCTCCAGCTCCAACCCCAGCTCCAGTTTCCGGGCCGGATACCAATACCCCAGAGCCAAGGATCGGCAACCCTGAGCGCTTTGATGGCGACCCGACCCAGGCCCAGGCATTTGTGACCAGTTGTCGCCTCCAGTTTTCCCTACAGCCCCGAACCTTTTCTACGGAGGGAGCAAAGGTTGCCTACGCTATCACTCACCTGACGGGCCGAGCTCGGCTGTGGGGAACGGCAGAATTCGAACGCCAAACTCTGGCATGTTCATCCTTTGACCTGTTTGCCAAGGAGATTTTAAAGGTTTTTGACTTGGAGTCCACCCCAGCAGAGAAGTCACAGGGTCTCTTGAACATTCGCCAAGGCAGAAGAACAGTCGCGGATTATTCAATCCACTTCAGGACCCGAGCAATGAGGACCTCCTGGAATATGGAGGCATTGGTGAGTGTCTTCTACCACAGCCTGGCAGACTACATCAAAGACGAGCTGGTGTCCCATGACACACCCACCACCCTTGACGAAGCGATCGCCCTAGCTATCCGCATCGATCGGAGAATTCAGACTCGCCGTAGGGAAAGAGGACGCCTGAACCTGCCAACCACAAGCCCCAAGCACAATCCAGCTCCCATCTTGCCCACCTCTGTCACTCCATCAAGCCAGTTGGACCTGTCTGAACCTATGGAGATCGGCCGTGCCTCCACCTATCCCGCAGAGCGTCAACGACGCATCTCGTTAAACTTGTGCCTGTACTGTGGCGGGGAAGGTCATCGAGTCGCCACCTGTCCGGTAAAAGCCGAGGCTCACCAGATGTAGGAGGGATCTGGGTGAGCTCAATGAACGTTCGGCCCTCCACTAACCACAAACCCCTGATCAAGATCTGTCTTCACCTGTCTGACACAACCCACACTCTGGCAGCCCTGGTAGATTCTGGTGCCGACGCGAACATCATGGACACGGAATTAGCTCATCAGCTAGGTTTAGAGAGCCACTGTTTATCCTCTCCTGTTCCAGCCCGGGCCCTAGATGGTCACATTCTTGGTACAGTCACACATACCACAGCCCCCGTCTCCATGAAAGTGTCTGGTAACCACCAAGAGGAAATTCGTTTCCACCTTCTCCGCTCTCCAGGTCAGCGATTGATACTGGGTTATCCCTGGCTCCGCCTCCATAACCCTCATCTCGACTGGGCCTCCGGAACCATCAAAGAGTGGGGAGATAACTGCCACCTGTCATGTCTGCATGCTGCCTCATTGCCTCCTAGCTCTATGCCACCCAGCGCTGCCCCTGACCTTATTAATGTCCCAGAATGCTACCATAGCCTCCGTCGAGTGTTCAACAAGACTAGAGCCACCTCTCTGCCGCCACACCGTCCCTACGATTGTGCCATTGACCTCCTTGCGGGAACTACGCCACCCAAGGGTCATCTTTACTCACTGTCGCCGCCTGAGAGAAAAGCCATGGAGGATTATATCAGAGACTCTCTGGCAGCTGGAATCATCCGCCCATCTTCCTCTCCTGCTGGTGCCGGCTTCTTCTTCGTGGGAAAGAAAGACGGCTCCCTCCGTCCCTGTATTGATTATCGTGGTCTGAACAATATCACCGTGAAGAACCGGTACCCTCTGCCTCTAATCAACTCTGCTTTTGAGTTACTCCAAGGAGCCACGATCTTTACCAAGTTGGACTTGAGAAACGCCTACCATCTAGTACGCATCCGGGAGGGCGATGAGTGGAAGACGGCCTTCAACACTCACACCGGGCACTATGAGTACCTGGTAATGCCATTTGGTCTTACTAACGCCCCGGCAGTTTTCCAGGCTCTGGTGAACGACGTACTCCGAGATATGCTGAACCAATTCGTCTTCGTCTACCTGGATGACATACTAATATTCTCCAGAACCCTGTCAGAACACACTCGTCATGTTCAGCTGGTCCTCAGTCGTCTCCTAGAAAACTCCCTTTATGTGAAAGCTGAGAAGTGTGAGTTCCATGCGTCATCCGTGTCTTTCTTGGGCTATATTGTGGCCGAAGGGAATATCCAAATGGACCCAGCAAAAGTTTCTGCAGTCACCTCCTGGCCAGTTCCAGTGAACAGAAAGAAATTGCAGCAGTTCCTTGGCTTCGCCAATTTCTATCGGAGATTCATTCGAAACTACAGCACTGTTGCTGCTCCACTCACAGCCCTGACCAGTACCAAACACCCCTTCGCATGGACCCCGGAAGCTGAGAAAGCTTTTAATTTCCTCAAAGCCCGGTTCTCTTCAGCCCCCATCCTCCAAATGCCAGATGTAAATCGGCAGTTTGTAGTTGAGGTGGATGCTTCAGATGTTGGGGTTGGAGCCGTTCTCTCGCAACGCATGGCAGAGAATAACAAGTTGCATCCCTGCGCATTTTTCTCCCGCCGACTTTCACCCGCAGAGTGCAACTATGACGTTGGAAACCGGGAGCTGTTGGCTGTCAAGCTAGCCCTGGAGGAGTGGCGTCACTGGCTGGAGGGGTCCACCGTACCTTTCCTGGTCTGGACTGATCATAAAAACCTGGAATATATCCGAACTGCCAAGCGTCTGAACCCCAGACAATCACGTTGGGCCTTGTTTTTTACCAGATTCAACTTCACTCTATCATACCGCCCAGGTTCCCGAAACATCAAGCCAGATGCTCTGTCCCGCCAGTTCCAGAAGAGCGATGATCCCACCCTGGAACCTGTGCCCATCCTCCCAAATCCCCTTATTGTGGCTGCCCTGACCTGGGATATTGAGAGTCAGGTGCAAGAGGCCCTCCGTGACCAACCCGGTCCCAGTTCATGCCCGGCCGGCTGTCTCTTTGTCCCAGACAACTTGAGATCTCAGGTCATACAGTGGGCACACAACTCCCACCTTGCCTGCCACCCTGGCGTCCGTCGCACTTGCCATCTCATTGCCCAGCGCTTCTGGTGGTCGTCACTGGGAAAAGATGTCAAGGAGTTTATCAGAGCCTGTCCCACCTGCAACCAGAACAAATCCTCCAACCAGCCCCCTGCTGGATTGCTCCAGCCTCTGCCCGTGCCCACTCGACCCTGGTCCCATATTGCCTTAGACTTTGTCACAGGCCTGCCGCCCTCTGAGGGTATGACGGTCGTTCTTACGGTAGTTGACCGTTTTAGTAAAATGGCACATTTTATCCCTCTCCCGAAACTACCATCTGCAAGGGAGACTGCCCAGGTTGTCCTGGATAATGTGTTCCGTTTACACGGGCTACCTAAGGACATTGTCTCTGACAGAGGGCCACAGTTCACTTCCACTTTTTGGAGAGAATTCTCCAACCTCTTGGGGGCCACTGTCAGTCTCTCCTCTGGTTTCCATCCCCAGTCCAATGGCCAGTCTGAGCGCGCTAACCAGGAGCTAGAAAAGGCCCTTCGGTGCATGGCTTCTGGTAAACCTCAGTCTTGGGCACAGCAATTGACGTGGGTGGAATATGCCCATAACTCCCTCACCTGCTCAGCTACTGGAATGTCGCCGTTCCAGTGTGTGTATGGCTACCAGCCTCCACTGTTTCCCAGCCAGGAAGCAGAGATTTCCTGTCCATCTGCACTTGCCTGTGCTCGACGGTGCCGCCGAACCTGGGCACAAGCCCGTGCGACCCTTCTCAGGTCAGTCACCAGCTATGCCACCGGGGCGAACCGTCGGAGGATACCGGCACCCACTTACCAGATTGGCCAAAAGGTGTGGTTGTCCACCAAAGACCTGCCACTGCGAGTAGACTCTCGCAAGCTAGCTCCACGTTTCCTTGGTCCTTTCCCAGTCCAGAGGGTCATCAGTCCCACTGCAGTACGGCTCCAGTTGCCGAGGTCCATGAAGGTGCATCCCACCTTCCATGTTTCAAAGATCAAACCAGTACATGAAAGCCCATTGGTTCCTCCAACTCCACCTCCTCCTCTCCCTCGCCTCATTGATGGTGGGCCGGTTTACACCGTTCGACGCCTGCTTCGGTCCAGACGGAGAGGTAGAGGCATCCAGTACCTCGTTGACTGGGAGGGATATGGACCGGAGGAGAGGACCTGGATTCCAACCCGTCAGATAGTGGACCGGACACTCATTGCTGACTTCCATCGGCAGCATCCAGACCAGCCGTCTGCCCGTCGGGGCCGGCCAAGGCGACCTCGTCTCTCCGTCTGCCCTTCTTCTGACAAAGGCGCAGCCGCATCCGCTGGGGGTTGCTCTCCAGTCCTCTCTGAAGACGTTGCTATGGACTCGGATCATTCGGAGGAGTTTTAGCCATCCTCCTGCTCCCCCTCCACCCGCCCGGTTTGGTTTTTTTTTTTTTTTTTTTTTGTTTTTTTTTTTTTGTTTGTTTTTGGGGACTTCTGGGGCCGTCCCTTAGAGGGGGGGTTCTGTCATGGACTCTCTCTCTGTTCCCTGCTCTCTATCCTGTCTAATTTTCCACACCTGTGCTCCCTCATTAACCTGCCAGCTGCAACGCATTCTCTCCCATCAACCTCTGTATATAAACCCCAGTCTTCCAGTCCACCCTTGTCAGAACGTCAGCAAACCAATGCCTGTTACCTGTCTGAACCTTCACGTCTCTGACTCCAACCCGAAGATCCTGAACCTGTTTGACTACGCCTCTGATCTCCAGTCCCGG
The DNA here is from genome assembly GCA_020466265.1 of Siphamia tubifer. NCBI lineage: Eukaryota > Metazoa > Chordata > Actinopteri > Kurtiformes > Apogonidae > Siphamia > Siphamia tubifer. The sequence continues at coordinate 34,794,201 of CM035798.1, read as the reverse complement.
TAAACTCAACCTGCCTTTCTGTTCTCTGACCAAGATTTTTGCCTATTCCTTAATGGTACTTCTGCCTGGCTTTCACCCCTCCTGCTGTTGTGTGTGTGTGTGTGTGTCCCCCAGGACTTCCAGAATCGTGGCGAGTGAGCTTCATCCATCAACCCCAGACACCAGCTTGACCAGACGCCACTCGGCCACCGGGGAACACACACACACCCACCCCCGTGACACCAACACCCCTGACCTTGGCTTCTCACCAAAGCTAAGCAGGGTCAGGCCCGGTCAGTATCTGGAGGGGAGACCACTCCACACTTTGATCACCAAACCTTGTTTGACTGCCACAACCAAAACCTTCAATAAACTGTGTTAAATCGTGAAGCTTTTGTGGTCCAAATTCTGTCTGGCACCTGACAAACAGATCTGAAACATACTGTAAAGAGCCTTTGCCACCAGAATATCTTAAACGTGTCTTTACATTAACTCCACTGGTAGAAAAGAGCATACACTGTAGATTTTGCAGTGTTAATTTGGAGACAATGGGACCAAATACACTCTAGAAGAAGTTAAATAAACTCTCTAAGTGTTGATTTAACACTGCAAAATTTACTGTGTAGCAGCAACCAGAATAATCTTCATTTCAACCCATCATTGTAAATTAAACAGCTGTAGATACACATTAAACAAAAGTAACCCAGTGTTTACTGAAGTCTGTAATTGTATGTGCCGTCATCATACATCTGGCCTATAGGCTTCATAGGCAACAGTTGTTTTCTCATGAATTGACTGTGGAAGTAATTTCCTGTCATCACGCAGCTAGCAGTTCCTCAACTCAATTCATAGGCTTCTCCAAGGGGAAATTAGAACGCCTTCACATTCACTTGTGTTTTCTTCCATAATTCAACAATATCAAATGAGATGGCAGGCTTAAATTGCTCAGAGGTACAAGTATGAGGTTATTTGTCAGACTATGTACATTTGTCTGTCTGTGAATCTTTTGGTTCTTCATGTGATGAGTTGGTGAAGACAACATCTGAATTTAGAACCAGCGTAATAATTTAGTATTGGATGAGTTGTGAGATCATTACCATCAGTGCATCTGTCCCTCTGTCTACACCTGTAACACAATAACTACAGCACACACACACACACATGGGGAACAGAATACTGACAGCTGATTGGCTGAAAGCCTGTCTATCTTGGAGTGGAGATGTTTGGGTAGATAATCTAGAAACAACTCTTCATAACTCAAAAATTCTGTTTCAAAAAAGTTGGAAAAAAATTGTTCTTTCAAAGACTATTCATATGTTAATCTTAAAAAAATAATAATCTACATACCTCAAAGTGCAAAGAATGACCACTTTTCTCTCATTCACTCCCATCTTAAATTTCTGTCACTAACATGTTTGACTAAGTCCACATTTCCACGGTCACTGTGAATTCAGTTCTGACTTTTTCCCCCGCATTTTTTTCCAGCAATATTTTCAGAAGAATTTTTAAACAGTACCTACGATAATAAATTGACAGCAGTTTGGGGCAAATCCAAAATGGACCGGACCAATCAAATCGCGAGGGGCGGGATTGGAGCCCACCCTGCCTCATGACGACACAAATACGACACGTAATGTTGTAGTCGCAGAGACGTAGCAGCTAGCACACATTGCCGTAACACCAGTTGCTAGCTGCTAGACAACATGGCTCATCACCAGGAACAACCATTCGAGCTGGCTTTGGCAGCAACGCTAGGTGATTTAAAATTACATTTTTCCCTGCGAGCGGAGCAGAAAACAGCACTTAAGCTGTTTTTTGAAAAAAGGGACGTTGTCGGAGTTTTGCCCACCGGGTATGGCAAAAGTTTGATATATCAGCCGGCTCCGCTAGTGGGACAACGCATGGGTCTGCACAACCCGCTGGTGATCGTTGTGTCACCCCTTTTAGCCCTAATGGATGACCAGTTGCAAGAGGCAGAAAAACTGGGAATACGAGCAGCACAACTCAGCAAAGGCGACCCGGAGGAGATCCGAAGCGGCCGGTGCCAAGTAGTGTACGGGAGTCCGGAATCCTGGCTGAACCGGGAATGGTTAGACCTGCTCCATGTTCATCGCTCTGATTGGTTGGCTCTGACTGGTTACCCATCCAATAGCGTGGCGTTGTGTAAAGAGAAAACTTGACAGACAGCGGTTATCCCGCCCACAAATTCGCCTAGACTTTCTAGACTCTCCCCGTAGCAAATACTATTTGCGGCCACTGGGGACAGTCTAGATCCTAGGCTAGGACCAAATACACTCTAGAAGAAGTTAAATAAACTCTCTAAGTGTTGATTTAACACTGCAAAATTTACTGTGTATGCTGTCCAATCTGCCTAACTTATCTAATGAGGTGAGAACACAACAGCACTAGTAACAGATCAGCCAATGAGAGCACAGGTGTGCAGAACAACAACCAATGAGAGCACAGGTATGCAGAACAAGAGCCAATGAGAGCACAGGTATGCAGAACAACAGCCAATGAGAGCACAGGTATGCAGAACAAGAGCCAATGAGAGCACAGGTACGCAGAACAAGAGCCAATGAGAGCACAGGTATGCAAAACAACAGCCAATGAGAGCACAGGTATGCAGAACAACAGCCAATGAAAATACCTGATTTTAACAAATTGTCATTAAAAAATGAAGAGGATGATATTATAATCCATGGTGATAAATCCCTTCAGAAAATGTAAATGTAGAGGGAAAAAAAATGATTTGTCAAGTCACTAAAACACAATTCCAGTTGTTTGCAGGTTAGGCTATATCAATGCTGGACTGCGTTAGAAAGTGTACTGTAATAAACTGAAAACGAAAATGAGAACAGAGGAGGGTGGCTACAAAGATATTACACAAACGTATATGCTCAAATGGTCTTCCTGAAAGTCAATTACATTATTTTTTGTAACTTAAACACAGAGAAATGACAGTTAGGGCATACAACAAAGGAACGCTGAAGGCAGCAGATGGAAACAAAATAATAGGGGACATTATGTTTCAGCCGTTCCTCTTTGCTTCACTGCTGTTCTAACCATTATAGGAGGTGTAGCAGGCAATCAGTTGTGTCAGTGATCCCTCAGGATTCATTGCTCTGGGAAAACCACAGACCTGACTATCATATATGTGAAACAAGTGGCTGCATGTGTGTATGTGTGTGTGTGTGTATGTATGTGTATGTGTATGTGTATGTGTATGTGTATGTGTATGTGTATGTGTATGTGTATGTGTATGTGTATGTGTATGTGTATGTGTATGTGTAATTGTATGTGTATGTGTATGTGTATGTGTATGTGTATGTGTATGTGTAATTGTATGTGTATGTGTGTGTGTGTGTGTATGTCTGTGTGTGTATGTGTATGTTTGTGTGTGTGTACTGCGCATGAGAACAGACAGGCCCTCCTAAGAAACAGATGTCTTGTTACCATAGTGTGCAGGTTATGAGGCTGAGTGAGTTATGAGCTTGAGTTTAGATAAGTTTGTTATGGCTATGGATTTGACAGTTTGCACATCTTAACAACAAACAAAGACTGGCTTCTCCAGCAAATCAAATGTTTTAACCAGATGTCACACGTATAAAACAAGACTTTTTAGAATATCTTTTTTTATCCCCCCTCATTGAAAGGGTCCAGTTGAAAAAGTGGGTTTTTATGACCATCTTTTGGTTTCATAGATCTCTCAAAGCAATAACACATTATGGTACTTATATATGTATATTATAACTTAATACAACCTGGAGATCTGACTAATAATGTGATAAGAATGACAAAAGTGCACTATTATTTTCACAAAGAAAATCACACAGAAAATCAAATTGCATTGCTTGTTATGAAACTCATTTAACATGAATTATTGTTGACATGTTGCATTTCAATTTAGAATGTTGAGGGGGGAAAAAAAAGAAAATTATCACCTGAGAGTTGAACTGAATCATTTATGTGACCACTAGAAGGAGTAGGGAGTCACTCTACTGGTCTTCTCTGGTGAGGAAAAACAAATGCCACGGGGTTTTTGACCATCACAAAATGTCAAGAAGAGATGAGAACCACGAAGAAGCAACTTTAAGAGTCAAAGAAAGTGACAAAATGATAAAAGCTAGAAGCAATGTTATTGTTTTCATCATGGACACAGCTCTAAATGAATATGTGACTGTACCTATGAGTATGTGAAGGTATGAAGTTATTATAGCTACAAACTGAGTTTCAGGGGTATTATGGATATTATTGGGTTTTCTATACCAATGAATATCATGGAGAGGAAGAACTGATTAGATTTTGGATGATTTACCATTTTTAGATTGCGTACATGGGGACGCTCAAAAGTTTAAAATGACTAAACACTCTTCTGTTCATATCTCTGGAAATATTTGTCTGATTGACTTCATTAAGGACTGGGGGAATCCATCACCTCTGATGGCATAAGCCTAGTTATGGGATGTTATCAACTTTGCTAAGTTGTTTTTTTTATCCACAGTTTAGACTAAACTGACAATTTTGTCTTTGTTTGTTGGATTCCACACAGATATTTAGTGCAGCTATTGACCACACACACCACACAGAAAACAGAAGTGATTTGTGGTTTGACTGAATAATTTCTATCTAAAATAGATTTAATAAGGTAAAATATCAGCTGATACAGCATGTGTAAACTATTAGAGACAGTGTTATTTTGACTGACAGTAAATCTTCAGCTCTGAGTTTTAGTTTGAAGAACAAAACTTGATGATACCATAATACAGATGTGTTCAAACAATAAACTTTAAACTCTACCCAGTGAGTGATAAAGTCTGTGGAAACCAAGTGTTGGTTCGTTAGCAATTTTGCTGATTCTACATGTACTCTGATATGTGACTTCCCTCTGTCACATGTCAACAGTTCATATGCTCTCTTTACACTGATTGCACTGGTATCATAAGCCCTCCGTACCCCTCCGTACCACCTTTCATAAAATGAAAGGTGGTACAAAGACACACCGTTTGTCTCTTTACTCCCACTACACTTCATACGTCCAGTCAAAATAGAGTGACCCTTCAACCAAGTTGCTCACACTATGAACACACAGTTGCACATTGTTAATGACCTGCCAAGGTCATGTTCTACTTTGAGCTGTTTCTCCATGTTTCCATACTTCCCAGTGGGCATAGCATTCATACTTCATCACAGTAGGTCACAGCTACACTGCTCCCCTCTGTATTGCACAGGGTTATACTTTCCTATCTCTGTCAAGGTAAAAACTTTAACAATTCACATAAGCATGCCAATGTGCGTTCACTCTCACATACACACATACACAGCCTAATAATAGTGTAACCTTTATGCTGGATCAGTTACTGATATCTTGGGATATTTCATCATGTTGAAGCAAGGTTAAGAGATCCTGTTCCCTCATTTCCGACTTTTCTCCCTCTTTTGCTCCAGCTCTCTTTATGTCATTCTCCCTCCCTGCACCCACTTCCCCACCAAACTGGCCTTTATCTGTGAACTTTGCTTGACCCTCTCCCACTAATCTGCCATGCTCTGGGGAAGCTGGCGTCAAAATGCAGAGCTTTAATAGACTCTGGAAGCTAAGGGCTAAAGTAACACAGAGAGTAAAGGGAATAGAAGATGGCTGCTTATAACACGGCTAATGCCAAACTCCTTGAAATGCTCCAAAAGGGCACTGCCATCTTTTATCAACCCACCTGAAGGTGAGAACGACTTCATCATTTTCATCACATTCAATTGATTTCATTTGTTCTGTTGTGTTAAGGTTTTCTTTTGTTCTATTACCAAGTTTTTCCAGCCTATTGTCATTTTTAAACATGCCTTTGCTTGTAATATTGATACTCTTTGTGCAATCCTGATCTCCATTTTCTTATATTCTCTTCTCAGTTTGTCTTACAATCTGTCAACATGGTGTGGTGAAGAAATGACACAGTTGCTGCAGTTGTTGATTTGTCTATGGAAATGTTGATCTTCCCATGGCTTTTTCAGGTTGCACTTATGCCAATAAAGTCCATTCTAAAGCGAGCCAGTGGACTGACAACACCACAGTTCACACCATGTTTGTATTTTCACGCATTAAAATCAATTTAAACCAAGTGCTTTCACACTTGGATAGTTGGTGCATTTTCAAGTTTTATGGTGGCTGTTTTAAATAATCAGCAGGGTTCCACTCAAACCTTCACACTTTCTTCGAGACACTTTGGTGCCTCAAAGGGCAAAAGCATGCATGAGCTTATACATCATACAAGAAATACCTGTCATCCCTGCTCTTTAGACCCCTCTGTCACCTTCCCCCTTAGACCCCGCTAAGGAAGCAAGGGAGGGATGGCTACAGCATTACACAGAGAAGAAAGAAGGAGAGAAAAAAAAAATCAAGAGATGATGAATAACATCTTGACATGGATGGAAGTTCTTTGTATCACACATAATGTGCTGTACATGGGATTCATTGTGTACAGGTCCGACACATTTTAATTCACACTTCATTGATTTAAATATCTACATTGTGTAAAGTGCTATTCTGTTTCTGCTTCCAATGTTTCCTTGGTTCAGTAAAATCCTTGCATGCTATGTAATCCAAGTGCAAAACCACTGAAATCTCACATAAATTAGTTTCCAATTTTTTTGAAAAGCATGTGAAGTGATAAATGAGGCTTTTTCCCACCTTCGTTGGCTTGCTACCTTGGACTTTCTAATCCTTATATTAATCATGAAAATAAAAGGTTGAACAATAAATACTGTGGCTGCACTTATAAGTTGAATCTATTTGAATACAGATTTACCATTTTGACCTTCTACATATTTATCTGACAAAAAGAGCGATGTGTTTTAGACAGATTTATAAGCATAAAACATTTGCTTTTCATCTGTGAAAGACAGATAATAAGGTTTTCATTTTTTTCTCTTTCCACTTACATTCAATGTATCTGTCCATGCTAGCACATTAACACATTAATGCATTGTATTTTGCTGTACTTGTATGTAACCCCAACACCATATTGTTACCATCCTTGACCTCGGTCTCTTTTCAGCGAGTCCAGTTAAAACACATCACTTTGTCAATGTCCATATTTTGTTGTGACATTTTTGCTCCACAGCTACTTAAGTTATATTCCATCACTTATTCAGCTTCTTTCACTACCGTCCACATTATACTTCAGATCAATAGCCACAGAGTATAGCAAAGAACTGGCTGTCAAGGAGAAGAGGTTGAAACAAATCAACCCAGTACACAACATAGCATGTATTTCAAGAATACATAATGTTTTCTGTTGCAACATACATCAAAAAATGATATAGTCCTATTGAAAAGGCTGAATGCAATAGAAAGACTTTCAGCCTCTTTTCTCCATTTATGGGTAAAAGGATAAATAAAGACATCTTCTTACTCACTAGAGCCTCAGAAACAGATTTGACGTATTTTATCCGAGGTTTGCATGCTGGGGTGTGTGTGTGTGTGTGTGTGGGGGGGGGGGCTTTCACAACAGTGCTTTCGATTAACCTGGGGGGGAAGAGAAAAAAAAAGCCCAATTTAATTCTGTGTAAATTCATTAACAGGAGCTGCTGCTGTGATGTTTATTTATTTATTTAAACTTGGGCAGTAGACAAAATGAAACATGTGTGATGCTTTTTTAAAAATCATTGCAAAATTAGGCTCAAAGGATAACAGCTTTAACATAAATGTAGAGGACATGATTATATGAATATGAACAAATGTTAGAAGCCTAAATATATCACTGTGCCTCATAAATCATAGGTTTATGTAGATTTTTCAGGAGTTGGTGGTTACACTGAGGAACGCCAACTGGACACAAAAAAAAAATACAAAATCAGTGCTTTCCTGGTTTGTGTTGTGTAAATACAACCTGAAAATCTTTGTACAGTGTCATTTGAAGCTGCAAACCTTTTAATTGTGTGCATTAACAAGTTACTGGTGCAGCTCTATGCATGTGTGTGTGTGTGTGTGTGTGTGTGTGTGTACTGTACTTATACATGTGTGCATTGTCCTAGTGCATTGCCAGTCACTTTTTATCATCCTGTCTATGCACATGCACTAACAGCCAATATCAAATACACATCCAAAAGCAAACACACACCAACAAACCACCAGCCAACACCCCAACACACATCTCTACACCCACACCTTCTGCCCCCTTTGCAGAACATGCACACACATCCTCATTTACACACATCCTGCAAACACACACACACACACTATCCCTTTCAATTTCACACATGTCAGGGGAGAATCCCAACCAGGCAGTCATATTAAACCACCTCATTATTTATGCAAGGGGAGAGATTGCCAGTCCCCGATTCGCCTCATAAAATGTTAATATATTCATCGGGAAATTGTAGTCTTTTAATCTGCCCCACCAGAAAAAACACTTATCTGCCACTACTGCACCATATTGTACAGTAGCTCTCCATCTCTCCTTAGTCTAATTCTGTTTCTAGAGTATATATCTTTCACCCTCTGGTTTGTTCCCCCTCTCTTCTTCCTCTGTACCTATCCCACACCTCTCTTTCCTGCCATCAAAGATGAAGCTGGTAGGAATTATGTGAAAGATGCAAGTTTTTCAATTTATATTTTTAATCAAGCACAATTTGCTGAGTAAGATTTAAAATGCTATTACTCAAAAAAAATCTTAACAGTATAGCAGCATTTTGGAAAATGTGTAGCAGAAAATATAGACTTTTGAGAGATATACAATTTTATTAATTAAATGTTGTAGTTTAAGGGGGGATGAATGCTTAAATGACTTTGTCAATATTTATTTATTGATAATACATTAACCGATATATAACGACTCAGATAGCAATAAATATCTGGACGTGACTCCTTTAGCCGTTTGTCTCCTTTTATTTTGTCGTAAAATAATTAATTCATATATTTAAACAAATTTCAATCTAATACACATTCTTGTGAATTTTCTTGATTGAGTATTTATACTATAATTTATATTATAATGTGCAAAAATGACTACATACTGCAAAAAAAAACCCCTATATTTAATTGTAAAATCATTATCCATATTGTGCTCTTTCCCCATCTTTTTTCTGTGGCTGGTAGACAAAAATATCTCTACTCCTCCTGTATTATTAAAAAAAAACACATTTCTATCACCTAAAATGAAGCAGTGCTAGCTAGCTGAAAATTACCTTGGTTGCTATGCAACGGCAGCGTCCGTGCAAAGCCCTGTCATTTCCCAAGCCAAACTAATATCCCATAATAACCTCAAATAAGCCCTCTGCCCATGTGAGTGTGTGTGTGTGCATGTGTGTGTGTGAGACGGGGAGAATGGGAGACTGTGTATTTGTGATTTCATTTGTCCCTGCATACATTTGTTCATTATTGCTGGTCGGTCTGTCTGTTTGTCTTTTTTGGCGACAAAAATTAGATTTGAATGAGGCAGGTTTTCCAAAATGAAATGAAATCAACTCAACTTAAGAAGGAAACCAAGGAAAAACAAACAGCTGATACCGCAGTAAGTAAATACTGACACAGAGTTTGCTTAGAAATCAAAACAAAATATTATGTTAATGTATGAAGAACAAACTTTTTAGTGAGAATTGTGTTTCCTCAAATGAGCTGTGAAAAATGTAAATACATGATGAGGATGAACACAAACTACAAAAACAACAATGCAGTTCTTGACTGCTAAAAAGACTAGAACTATTTTCCATCATGACTTTGCAAACTAATGTGTTTTAAGGTGCAACAGCCACAATTACCACTGAATACCAACAACACGCTAGATTTTTTTTCAGTTGAACTAAGAGAGTCTAATACATCCCTCTGCAGGAAGACATCCTCACACCACTGCGGGTGGGCCATTACTATCTGAAACCCTGTAGCTCTGCTGAAATGTATTACAGAGTGTTGAGTGGAGTGACAAGTTGTTGCATGTGTGCCATTTACAGGATGATAGCTGGTGTTACGATGGTGCACTACACAAAGCCAAGTGTTGAAATAAACTCAGGAATGAAGGTCACTTTTAAAGTCCCTTAAAATATTAGAAGATGTAGAAGGGAGACTGAAAGACAGCTTCACCTTTCCCCCTCACTGACCTTTCATGACTCAAATAGTCTTATAATATAATCCTGTCCAGTCCTCCGACAAGAAACCGTGATTTTGGTGAGCTCACACTGTCTCAGTTTATTACCACTGGATCTGTATGTAAAGCCTGAGCACATAATGTAGAGGTGTTTTCTTATTTGTATGATATATATATATATGTTTCCTGTTACTGTAACCTTTTGATTACTTACTACATAGAGAAAGTGCCATAGTTTTTACATAAATTACTATTGAAGAACATACATACATATATATGAATGCCTGGCTTTATAAAGTTTGATGTATTTTTCAATGTATTAGTGTGTTTCCTTTCAGCATATGAAAAGGATTTGCAATTTTCCTTTTCGCTCTAAGTTTTATGTTCTGTCTGAACCCAGTGTATAGGATTTGGCATGTGAAGTCATAGGGTAGATAAAAATATAAACCTGATCCTTACAAAAACTAAACTCAAAGCGTGGGTTAGTGATATGTTTATAAGAAAGTGTACAGTAGGTTAACATTGCCTACTGAATATGTGACTTTCGATGGAAAAAAAGGGGAATGACTTTACCATACATTATCTTTCAATATCAACTTCTGACCCTTAAATGCTGAAAGAGTCCATGTTCTGTTTTATGATGGAGGAAAAAAATACCTCAAATAAATCTGTTGAAAAGACTCTCCTGACAGCAGGGTTCTCGTCAGCGCAGTTTACAGTTCAAAATGTTACGCTGTGATTAGCACTGTTACGCTGTCATCTTAAAATGTTACGCTGTGATTAAGGCTGCTACACTGCCTTTCAAGTTATTCAAGTTATTTTAAAGAAATGTGTACACGTTAAAACTAGCTTCTAACTGCTGTTTTTGGGGCACGGGCCGAGCTACAGTGAAAGTTAATGCGGAAGTGACAAAATAAAAGCATATTTATGGATGAAACCGTGGATCCGTGGTTGATCCACACAGCCGAATCATTTTATTTTGAAGGAATCTTTATATCCGCTCACAAATTTACAAAACACAGGACGAGACGAGACACAGGACGAGACACACACAACGTACCTGTTCCGTTAAGTGTGAACATGTACAGTATGTGCTTTAACAGAAAATAAATATCAATAGTGAGCTCCTGGGTAGAGAAAATGTCAGATTACGTGTCTAATGTGCACGGGTACAGGTTTGTAAAGTGTATTACGAGATCCTGTAACAGATCCTGTCGTGTCTTTATATTATTCTACGGCCTTCTAGAATGTTGCGACAGCTCCCAATCACTTTGAATGGACGTTCCCAGCCTTCTGCGGGCGGATTAATTCGATAAGCGCCCGCCGCCAATGGCAACGAGTTTTGTCACTTCAGATTCATATTACTCCGCAGGTAGTTCGGCCACTTTGAAAGTAAATATTTGTTTTGTTGTAACGGCTATTTTATCTAATCTGTTAGAGTAGTAGGGCCTACGTCTACGGAGTTTTTAGCAGATTAGAGACAGCAGCGCAACAAAGTAGCCTATACAGTGCCAGTGGTGTGTTGCTAAGGAACAACAATAACGTTCCAACTGGACTACTTTTTCTTGACAGAAGTCATCATCTATATGAATAAATTCTTAAACATTTTGGGAAACAACTGTTACCTTTCGTTGCCTGCAGGATTCACACTCCGAACCGTAGTTGGGAGGGCTGCTCTAGTGGCTTAGTTTTGGCTCGTTTGCTGGTAACCGGCGTCTTGAAGTCCGGGCCGCAGAAAGCAAAAGGAAGAGGGAGGACGGTATTGAACTGGCTCGTGCAGACTCGCACATTTAATAGCATTTTGCATATAATTAACAACACTTTTGGGACGAATGCTAACTAGCTGGACAGGGCTGCGTAAAACAGTTTAACAGTGTTATTCTAGTGGCTCATTTCTTTTTCTGTTGTACACACTTACGTCGCACACAGTCATTGCGACACGGCCCATCAGAGGCCGCTGGCCGGGAACACAATTTTCTGTCTTTTCTCAAAATAAGCAATAATAACCTGTAATAACCCATAGAATAAGCAGGATTGTGTATTGCCCACGCGTGACTATCGAAAAATATTTCCCTTCGGTGCGGAACAATACAGTGCTGTTCGGCCCCATGGGGAAATATTTTTCTGATAGTCCCACGTGGGCAATACATTATCCCTTACAAATAACCCTGTAACCTACACACCAGTGTAGCATCAGGAAGAGTTTTTGTCAAATTACTGGATATAGTTTCCGTGACATTAGTGTTCTTAGAAATGATTATGTTATTCATTTGATTTTCCTCAAAAAAAGAAAAAAAAAGTATTTTATGTCTAACCTCAGTGTTCTGCTCAATGTATTCTTACATTTGCAGGACTAATTCAACTTTGACATTTTTGTCTTTTATTTAGTGTTTCTAAGGGAAAGTAAGTTTTGTATTTTAAAATGAGCAGAGTTTTACAAACCTGTTAAATTGGTCACAACAGATGATCAGTTTTACATTTCATTAATATCAGTTATCTACAGGTATATTGTAAAGACTTCAGTTTATGTTGTGTGAATGTATGTTCAGTAGTTCCTGCTCTATTGTCTCCGTGACACTAACTAAACAAAAGGATATGGTTTTGAAATTACATTTGTGTTTCTTTTTCTTCTCAGTAACAAGGTACTGTAAAACAAGTCCTTGTGGTTAAATTGTCAATTTGTATTGAATCAAACTGAATGAAATCAGTTTGAATCAAATCATTTAAAACATTTTATGAATCGCCCTGAATTGGATTGTAGTCTGTGAATCAGATCATTTTGTGAGTGAAAGATTCATTAGATCACAAACATTTGGAGCATCTGTGTGACGCTCAGTGGCTGACATCTGGGCTGGCTGCTCGCAAGATTTAATGAAGGCTATTGCACATGTGCGTAGTGTCGGGTCTTCCTGGTTAACGTTACACTGTACAAAATTCCTGATGAGAACCCTGGACAGTATCGCTTCCATTAGTGTTATAAAGATAAAATGGAAGCAATTAATATAATATGCATAAAAGATCATTTACATCTTTTGACATCTAATACAGGTGTTGTATGTGTTATATTTATGTATATATTCCAAGAATCCTCAGTTGCATTTTGAAGCATTCTGTCTTATTCATTTCTGCATGCAAAGGCATGGAAGAGAATAATCTTACTTTGTACCCTCCAAGGAAAAATGTCAGCGTCTGTCATTCCAGCAAATGTATAAATGCTAGTTTGAATGATGTCTGAAAGCATTTGTTATGTTTATAAATGGTACACTGTCCACAATTACATGACTGCATTAAAGGACTGAATTCTACATCCGTCCTGAGTTCAAGGAAATTAATAGGTTTCAATACACTGTTTCCCAAATGTCAGATTTATTTTTTTTAATAACACATACCTTACTATTGAAAGCTTCTGAACAGGAATATTTCAGGCAGTCTTTGCCAGTGCTTTCACTCTAAATCACCTTCAAAGACAGTGATGACAGCTAAAAAAAAAATTGCACTGAACAGGTAAAGATCTTTTTTTTTCTGCTTTTACTGTTTAAACCAAGCCATACAACCTACATCAAAATCAAGTGTTAAAAAAAATGTTGGCTTTCAAAACTCATACTGATTAAAGTCCAAGTTGAGCTCTCAGTCCAAACTTCAGTCTAAACTTTCTTCAAAAAAAACAAAAAAAAAAACGAGAAAAAAAAAATGGGAAAAAGAAGAAGAAGCAGCGTTGGCCCTGACAGCATGTAACAGTATGACCTTCTGTACTTTCCAAATATCAAAAGACTCATTTCAACACCCATTCATTCACTTTCACACATTAATGTAACACATTCCCTGGTACAATAGGCCAACATACAAACACACGCAGATGGCAGGCGCTGGGATCAATCCAATGTGTGTGTGTCTGTGTGTGCGACTGTGGCTGTAGGAGGTTGACAGGCAGTGTTTCTGTGATTGTATGTCCAGTCCAATACAGTCACTGACTGCCTGTTACATGCCATTTAATATACATGAAGGGAACACAGCCCCCTCCCTCCACAAAAAAAAAAGGAAAGAAAAGAAACAGACGACAGGAGGTGATGGAGCTATTTTAAGTATGTGTGTTTAAACAAAGCAACACATGCAAACATATGCATTTATTGTGTTTAAGTGCCGGAATGTGTGCGCAGAAGCACAGACAGACACAGAAACAGACTTTACTCAGTTACTCTGTATTTCTGGCATAGCGATAAAGCTCTTGAAGCCATCGGAATGAATAATATCCAACAGACTTGGTAGGCTGGCTTGGATTCTCCAGCCAACCCTCTCTGGTTTGATAAGATTGTGTTAGCCACCACCTCGCACCGCCTCAGACTTCAAACAGTTACATATTGCCCTGGAAATTGTCGCAGGGAGCGCGTCAGGCAGATAAATTCATTTCTGATCATACATCTAGCTCAATTTATTTATAGTACCGCCAGCCAGGCAGGAAGCGAGGATGAAGGATGAAGGAGGGTGGGAGGAACAGCTGGAGTGAAATAAGAAGAAATGGAGAGATGGAAAGTGAGATGAATGAAGGAAAGAGTAGTTCTACTCATGAAAGCTCTGCATCTGCTCCTCTCCTTCCTCACTTCCAGTTCTGTGCATACACACTGAAACTATCCTAACAGTAGCATCTGATGAGTTGACATCAGAGAAGGTGTGCACCTGCATCATGCACAGTAAATTTTGCAGTGTTAAATCAACACTTAGAGAGTTTATTTAACTTTTTCTAGAGTGTATTTGGTCCCATTGTCTCCAAATTAACACTGCAAAATCTACAGTGTGGTCATGGATTTGTTGTTGCTCTTAAGCAAGCATGCAAACTTTCTTTTAGATACAAGAGAAGACATAAAGTGCTTCACAAAAGAAATTCAAATACAAATAACACAATAGAATACAAATAAGAACACAGATAAATCTAGTGACAGCTTGGGCCATATCCTTTGATGCCCCCAATCCTTAATGGTGTCATGATGTGAGACACCCCGAGGTCATGACCTTTTATTTGCAGTTGATTTGAAGTCAATTAGACAAATAGTTCCAGAGATATAAAGAAAAGAGTGTTGAGTTAATTTAAACTTTTGAACATCTCCTCGTGGGCAATCTAGAAATGATAAATTGTCCAAAATCAAATCTGTTCTTCCTCTCCACGATATTCATTTATATGGAAAATATAGAATTTCGAAACCAAATATTGTTCAAGTTATCACATTAACACAAACATTATCTGACAGACCAATTATATAATATCCCTGTACAGAGATATAATTACGGACATAAAAATCTATACATTAAAAAAAAATCAAGTTATATGACGAACAATCCTATATCTACTACCATTAAAATGAATGGAAAAACAAGTGAGTTTTGAATTTACTCTTAAAAACATCAACTGAGTTAAATGAACATAAAGGAAGTGGAAGGTCATTTACAACAACCTGGAAGGAGCGGTTTCCTTAGGTCTGGAAACAAGCACGAAGGACCGTAAGTAGATTCTGTTCCAGTGACCTCAGCCTCAGAGAGAGTCTGTAGGGACACAAGTCTCTGATGTAGGAGGCCACATATGTGTCTTCATGTTTGCTTATATGAAAATGTTGTTTTTCTTTATTTTTTTTGACCTTTGTTTTCATGAAAAATGTAACTTTCAATATTTATTTAGCCATTAATTATTATTATTATTATTATTATTAGGAATGAATGAATTAATGAATGAATTAACTTTATTTTTGGTTGTTTACATGAGCAATAAAAGTTATATATTTAACAAGGTTAACATGATTTAATATAACCAACAAAGGGTTGGCCAGAAGCAATGTTTTTTTTAAGCCTGTCCTATACGTCACATTAAAATTAGAAATAATTCATGTTTACAAGAATGTTTTAGTGAAAAAAAGGGGAAAAAACAGACACTTTATATTTTTAGCATATTTATGATCAAAAACAACTCTAAATATCTGTAATGAAACTTTTTGATATTTCAGAAATAAACTTTCCATTTGTTCAAAAATGCTTTTTGGTCTTAAACATTCATCATCCATATCACATATTTTTGTGATTTCCAGGCATTTTTGAGCCTGTATGCAAGTTTCTGTAAGAGTTTCCTTCTACTAGTAATAGAGTCTCACATTTCTGCCATATAGTGTTATATATTGTTGGAAAGCTTGTGATCTCAGCTTTCTGAGTTGAATTTTGTGGATAGTACAAATGGTTCAGGAGTTAAAGTAATTTGAATGCTGTGAAGCGGTGGAGAGGTTGGTTTTGTTAAAGAGTTATACCTTGCAGGATAATCACTGTGTGATACAAAGACAGCACTGACCTCACACAGATCACTAACAGAAGCAAAAAATAAATCTAGTTTTACATGAGTTATACAAGTTGAATTACATTCTTAGAATTCTCTCAATTGGGATCACTTAAAGAAAATCAAATTACATCCAAAAGTTGGGTATCACTTCTGTAAATATTTATAAAGCTGTTATATTTTTCCAATTACCTGAATTCTGGTGCTTAATAACATGAGTTAATACAGAACAAGTATTATTATTAACCTAATCTCTCCCCTATTTTGTGCCAATCTCAAGCTTCTATGACAACCTGTTCTTGAATTAGAACCAATAATGTAATTTTGACCTTTCAGCTAAATGCAACTTTTACCTTTGACCTTTTGCAATATTAATAACTTCATTATATGTATATATATGCATCAGTGTGTGTAATATTATGACAATATATCCCATATTGATTAAGCTATAGTGTGCTTGACACACACAAACAGTGTTACAGAAGTTAATTTTGCAACATGTCACCTTTGACCTCCGCGGATCTCAAAAACTATTGGTCGTAGGTGATAACACCAATCTGAAAGTTCTGTGACCCTCCGTTCTTGAGTTATAACCGATAATGTGATTTTGAACTTTTAGTCAATTGTGACCTTTGACCTCTGACCTTTACTCAAATGGATCATTACATCCGATGCACATTAGCTATATGTATATGCCCATGTAATTTCATGGTGATATTAAATATTCTCTATAAAACCCTGGGTGGTTTCTCTATAAGGGCAATTGGGCGACGCACTGCCACACTATAGCAAACGTAAATTTCAAAAAAGTTTATTTTCCCCTTTCCCTACTCTAGCGGAGGTAATTGATCTCATCTGTTTCTCTGTGGATGTCATTGTCCAATCAGGGCGAAGTCCTAAGTACAGTCAGTGGCACTTGGTACCACCCCTTTTGGGGCGATTTCAGTTATGTTGTGATAGACTTTCATGCATTTTTTTTTTTTTTACGTAACAGTCACTTCAATACTGACTCTATGACTTCTGGAGGGGGTTGCTCCAACACACTTTTATCACTGCAAATTTTCCACGGTCAAAGGACAAACATTCCTGTCAGTTCTGTCAAGATGGATCAGGTGGAAAGCAACTCCGTCCAGTCCTTAAAATGAATTCCCTTTAGTCAGCGCTCAGATCGAGCTAAACTGGCAACGAAACAAGCAGGATCACCTCAACCAAATGTCAAAATAAAACAAGTTTCATCAAAGGGAGGAAAATCTGACACTCGAGATATTTCAACACACGCGCGGGCGCACACACATACACATTTTTTTTCTTTGTATTTGGCATATTTTACTTTAAGAGTTAGTTATCCCTGGTAACATTTTCAATTAAAATATTATATAAATATGTAAATATCCACTCAACTCTTTTTAATTGTTATCGTCATTTTATTATTTACAGTGTAATAATATCCAGGATAAATACTAGAAATGACAAGGTCTAAATATCCTTTCAACTATTATTTAATAGTTATTGACATGTTACTCTTTACAATGTGGTAATATCATTGATAAATATGCAAAATGGCAATGTCTAAATCCTCTCAACTATGCTATTTCTTTTTAAAATGGTTTTATTAAGTGCACTTTCCTACTTGACGATACTGAAGTTGAGTTGTAGAGGCTACACATTTTGAAAATCTGACATTCTGTAGAATAATAATATTTATTTTTTATTTAAAAAATAAATATATTTGTTTTCTTTTGAAACTGTTCCCTTTATTATGTTGTTTTTGAACAAAGCTTTTACAGTATAAAGATATCCTTGGCTATTTCACATAACACTATTGTAAATAGGGTGGAATTGGAATTGCCTCAACTATGAATGTTGTTCACAACCTTCCACCATTATGTATTATATACTAGCTAGCTACAGGGTAAAAATGTCTGCAACGTGGTGCCATCTACTGGATTGAAGTGGCATTGCAATGTTTTGCAATTTGCAGAGAGAGAATGAAATAGGGTCAATAATGACTATAATAATGGCTACCTATTAATGCACCTCAGACATTATCGGATAATTTGCCCCTCCTATGAAAATTTTCAGGAGCCGCCACTGTATAAACGCTAATTTAGTATTATATTACACCTAAAGTTTGGCACTTGTTCTAAATTGTGTTGAACATGTAAATCATTCCAGGCAATACTACAAGTGACAGGAGAGTGACTTTTGATATTTCCCCCACAGTGTGATAAACATTAATTTATTTATACATGTTACTATCTTTTTGTCCTTCATATGACCTACAAACAGACCAACTTATTAGCTATAATAAAATATAAGCTTACTTTGTTTGGTTTGATCTCATGATACCTGCAGTGATATAAGTGCTTCTGTAAAATAAGTGTCATTCCGTGTAACTATTCTAACTAGTGCAAACATCGATACCTGATGTGGCTTCCTAACTGTGGTTTAACGAGTTCATGTATCGTAACAGACCGAAATGAGAAAGAAAATGCAGTTGACATCATGTCACACAGCTGTGTGTGTGGATGTGTGTGTGTGGAGTGACACACCTCATCAGCTGGTTTCTTCATTTTTGTGGTTTTTGTTTTGTTTTTTTTAATTGCTCTGCACAGATGACTGATAACTTCCTGCTATAACTTCCTGCCCTTAGCTATTTTCAGTCTTGCTGTCTCACTTCCCATTTCCATTATATACATGTCAATATTTTAAAAAATCTTACACTAAACACCTTTTTTACATCTTTGACCATTCTCAGAACATTACCTTGTGACGATAACTAAAGGCGTTCCCAGCTCTGTGTTTCACATTATTGGTATAACAGTCCAACTCTTGGCAGAAAGTGTAAGATGACATTTTTATTACCTTCAGACTGAACAGTGTGGGGACAGTAGTTAAGACTGAAGTGTTTGCACTGTAAGTGAGAACATAGAGATAACATAACATGCTTTTTGTTCCGAGTTCAATTCCAGCTTGTTGAATTGTTATGTGCTGTACTAAACTTTATAACACTCCTTTATGTGTAGAGGAGACTTTATTAAACTGGGACTGTGGGACTGTGTATGTGAAAAGCAGATGTTTGTCTGGAATCTTGAATAACAGACAAGTCTGTCTTTGATGGACAGTTTTTGTCAGAATGAGGTGATTGTATTTTTATTGGAATCAAATGTTGATCTATTGTCAGAAACCAAATGTAACAATTGCCTTTTGGGAGGTTTTTCAGAGTTCAAGGGCAGAGTCAAGCTGAGAAACTAAAACAGACACTACAAAATAGCATAAAGAATATTAAAAAAAAAATACATGTACATCACTGCAATTATTGTCTGAGATGTACAAAGGTGTGAGGCCCTTTTTCACAACTCCCCAATGATGAACTACAGGAATCACATGTGGAGAATAGAGAGTTTTTGCAGATGCAGAGTCACTGAAGGGAATAGAGTAGAGAGCGTGTATATACAGGATAAGGCTGACAGCTACCAGGACAGACAGTGACAGTTATGTATGTGCATTACCGCTGCAAACTCGCACTTCCTCAGTAGTGATGACATGTTGACCTTTTCAGTATTGGATGTTCTCATTGCAGTACAGGTGACATTATATGTCAGCTGACAAGTCAGGCACGTTGTTCACTTTAACAGTGTAACGAAGGAATTAATTAATGTGTAATAGAGGTGCACTGACGCAGCCCATGAGCACATGCTGTGGAAAAAAATACAACTTCCAAATAACCTTTCTGACTTTGCCAATGAAATTCACACTTAATACAATAATATACATTAAAGGGAGGGTAGGGGATGTTTTTTTTTTTCCTTTTTTTTTCTGGAGCATGTTTGACTATATTGCTTATAATCCCTTTCACACCCCATAGTCAAACAAAACAAAAACACAATTTTGTTTTACTCACTCGTGGACTGGAAAAACCCACCCAGCTATTTTAACTGGCCAATCAAATGATTGAATGGTGATAGGTCTATCAAACTCAACTGACATATCACATGTTCTCAGTGGCCTGGAGCACTTATACAGGAAACAAAACCAGAGCTTGGCTAGTTATAGTAGCTATGTTAGGATATGAAGTTCATGAGCAGGCTGTTTTATCACTAATATACATCCTAATATACATATATACTAATATACAAACAGGAATGTAACATTAGCCTAACATCTATGAGCTGGAGCTGTTCTGCCGACAAACATAATAGTAAAAGCACAGATTACAGCATTCAAAGCAAACTTTAGTGAGTGGGCTGCTAACCTAGCATTAGTCTGAATGCAATCAGCTGTTCTTACTAGTCTACGATTATTTGGGGGGGGGGGGGGGTGTTAACGGATGGATACATGGACTGGGGGTGAGGTGCGTGGGGAAAAGGGTGTGAACTGATGCTGCACAGCACTTGTGAACCCTCAGGAACAAGCCATGCATGTTCCATGATGATGAATTTCTTGCTTGCTTGCTTTAATTGTGTTGTTTGAAATTTGTGATTTTGAAAATGTAGAAATAAATAGAAGTAACAGAAAGCAAGAGAGAGAGAGAGAGAGAGAGAGAGAGAGAGAGAGATGATCTAATAATGACATTAGACAGTCTACACATTCCAAATACTAAAATGCATCCTTTATGTCCTTTAAGATGTAAAATACACTGCATTTATGGAAATATTAAACAAACATTAACTGCTAAAATGAATTTACTTTCGATAGTGTGATAGTTTTCTATTCTATGTTGCAAATACACATGAATTTTAGATGACATTTAGACTATATAATGTATATTATAATGGAAGAATTAATACTGAACAACCAAAGCTATGAATTATGAAAGAGCTGCAGCATCTTAAACTAACCACAATGAACATTTGACAGATAAACAGTAGCACAGTGCTTCAGTTTCAGATTCACAGTTTATTATGTCTGTCATGGATTGTCATTCTCTTTTTCAACTCACCATATCATTTTATATGTCATTTTGTATTTCCATTAATTATTAGAAATTTCAGGTGACCCCATTTGAATTCTGGGGGACTCCATGTGTGGTCCTGACCCCAAGGTTGAAAAACACTAAACTAGATACTAGCACCAATCAATAAAAAGCAATAAATACTTGATGATATGACTATGTGCCAAATTATCCATTTAAAATATATTTCTGTTTACTGGTGGCTTATGCATGAATGAAGAACCAGTCAAAAACAACTGTGGCAAAATTTTTTGGTGTGATTTTCAGTATTTATTTTCACTTTTGTCTCTCGGTTTTTGGTGTGTGCACAGATATCCACAGAATTTAGCAAGCACTGAGTTTTTTCTATTGTCTGAATCCTGTGCAAACGCCAAAGGGTTTAATCTCCAAGCACTCACATGAAGATCATGTTTTTTAGCTCCAAACCCAATAGAAAATTTGTCATTATGGCAAAACATAAACATGTTAGCATTATTATACTGGTAGTGTTAACTATTATTTAATTTAAAAAAAAAAAAAAAAAATGCCCCTTCAGTCATGTTATAAAACACATCAACAATAGTCTGCAATGAATAATAACTTACGTTTACACAAATTTTCTCCTTAAAACTGCAAAACCTTTTTACAGAGTCGCTAAATTGACACGTCCTCCTCCACTTGTTGTAAAATGTACACTATCAGATTTGTCGCTGGTAAAAGAAATCGATAGAAAAAAATTAGGAGGGGATGGGGATATAGAGGTTGTACTTGGGCATGCTTTTCTTTCTGTTTGTTTTGTATCCAAAATGAAAATACAACATAAGACAGAAAGAAAGAATCAAAGGCAGACATCTTTCTGCACAATTAAAGACAATTAGAATGAATAAACTTTAAAAGTAGGTATGGTAGGTATTTTTTTTTACCCCCTTGGCATGACAACGGTTCTGCTGACTGGAGGAAAAAGCAATTGGTGTCACTTGAAAACGTACAAATTGATGGTGAATTTAACAATATAACCTGACCGACTCAGTTTTTACTCCCCCCCCCCACCATAGTCCATCCTTCCATGGGACTGGATCTCTGCTCCACTGTGGTTCTTCCCAAGGTTTCTCTTTTCCCACTGGGTTTTGGAGTTTTTTCCTGCCAGAGAAGGAGGGTCTAAGGACAGGGGATGCCTGAGAGATGCCTTCATCTATTTCTGTGATTGTTTTATTCTTATCAACTCTGTAAAGGCCTATGAGATTGTTGTGATTTGGGGCTCTACAAATGCAATTTTAATTGAATTATTGTTTTTTGTTCTTTTTTGTGTGTTTGTCACTAATTTAATGCAAAAAAATACTGGACCAATTTCCATGAAATTTTCAGGAAAGGTGCAAGATGGTCTAGAATAGAATAGATCCCATTACATTTGTTGAATGTTGGTCAAAAGTCACAGTCATCAAAATATGGTTTCACAATGATCAGACACAGCACAATTAAAGAATTTCCTTTTCATCCCTGATATATTCAGGTGTACATATAGCTTCTCTTTTTCCTCTCACTGTTGATCTACATTGACATCACAACCTTGAAGGACAATTTTGAGGACTTGAGGTCAAATATCATAATTAAGGTCAAAATCAATTTTTTCATATAACTTTTGAACTATTCATCTTAGAGACTTTTATTGAGCACCAAAATGATGGTCTTTCAAATTCTGCATCTTGTCTGTATAGATTTGAACCTGTTTTTGACCCAAGAGGTTCGGGGGTTACTCAGTCACTACCTAAAATATATTATAACTTATTTTTATTATTTTTATTTAACCTTTATTTAACCAGAAAATATCCAATTGAGATTAAGAATCTCTTCCTGATAACACAAAAAAGGGGGAAAAAAACTGTTACAATAATTGACAGTTAGGGAACCTGGCATGGGCTTCCAAATTGCATCATGACCTTTGACCTTGAGTGACACCGAAAGGTCAAAACAAAGGTCACCTGCTTTTAAATGGTTGTAACTTCAAAAAGAGTGGTGCTACGTACTCAGTTACTATTGTTGACAGATAGGAAACTACATATTGGCTCCAAAATGGCTAAATAACCCGTGACCTTGAAAATTCTAACACATAGTCTCACATTTTCAGAGTGAGATGTCCATTAAGAGCTCAAATATTTGCAACAGGGAGGGGTATGTTGTGACTGTTGTAGATCTATAATATACTGAAAAGTCTCTTCTTCCTCCAAACATCTTATCTTAAAATGTGTCCATTTGTTTGATAAATGTGTTGAAGTAGATAGTGTGAAAATAAGGGATACATGGAAAGAAGAGTTAGACGTTGGATTAACTGAATGTATGTGGGACAAGTGTTTGTCTAAGATTTAGTTTAGCCATTTTATTTCGAATATGTCAAGCACAAAAACATTTGATCTTTCAAAAGCCAATAATCGATAACATAAAAAGACAAAGACAATATAGAATACATTTTTAAAAAAATCAAGATTCACTCCTGTTCCAGAAACACTTGGCATCAGCTGATCCAATTTTCCACCATCTCAACATCTCTAACGTCACACTATGTGACAAGTGTGAAACATTAGAAGGTTCCTTGTCTCATTCCTTTTGGTTCTGTTCCTCATTGACAGATTTCTGTTCTATAACATTTGGCCTAAAAAAGACCTCTTCAGCCTGAACCAGGACTTGCTATTTTTGGCTATTCTCAGACTGTCGGGAATATACCTGCAATACTACAGCGACCACTGGAACTTGGAATGCGAACAGAGTTTTTCCATCTGCATTAATGACAACATATCATTGACCCACATTTAAAAAGAAACAGGATTTGGAGACTTCCGTTCACTGTAGTACTGCTGAACACTTTTTCAGGTGCTTGGACTCTGTTAGATTGGTGGTTTTCAACCTTGGGGTCGGGATCCCACATGGGGTCACCTGGAATTCAAATTGGGTCACCTGAAATTTCTAGCAACTAATACAAATAAACTATACGTATATGGTGAATTGAGAGAAACAATCACAGTCCATAACAGGCATGACAATCTGTGAAGCTGAAACTGAAGCACAATATAACAGTTTTTCTGTTGACTGTTCATGGTGGTCAGTTTCAGATGCTGCAGCTGTTTCATAATAGTTATTGTTTGTTCAGTATTAATTATCAGCCTGGTAAATACAAGCTGGATTGACTGTATAAAATCAAATTCTCACTTTGTGCAATGATCTACACCTGGCTTTTCTACCACTGTCCATAATAATATCCATAATATATATTAAATGTTGTGTAAAATTAACATGTATTTGCAACATAGCATAGCAAACTATTACATGATGAAAGCCAAATCAATTTTACAAAAAAAAAAAAGGGTTGTGAATCAGTTAAATAATGATTATATATACCACTGACTGTCCTCTGTTTCTGCCCCTCTTTCTGTCTTTAACCCTCATATTACCTTAAGGGTCACTTTGACTTATTTCAGTTTTCGTGTTGACCAAATTATTGGTTAAACTTAAATTTTCTTGATGAAATTTTCAGACTTTTCTTTATCTAAAGTAATGAACTGGACTGAACGCAGTGCAGTTTGTATATAAAGGGTGATTTTGACCCAAACACTTTAATTAATGTGGGTAATTAGCTGTTCAGATCTAAACTAAAAAAACAACTAAATTATGATGTACTTTAATTTGATTTCCCAATTACTGGTATTTTGATTGTATTTTTCAAAAGTCGTTCAGACCCAGGTCAGTGTAGAGGAGGAACATTTTATGCATGTCCTCGTCAGTGTTCTCATGTCATCTCTGAAAATGAGCTCCAGAAGGTTTACAATTCAACAAGGTTGATGGCAGATTTGCAGTGCTTTGAGCCCAAATACGGCTTCTAAATACATGACGTAAAATGTAGCTATGCATGGTATATGTATGTGTATTACCTGAAAAGTAAAAGGATGTGGCGGATACAGGTGTAAAGAAATGGAAAATGAAAAATGAAGCAAAATGTGAGTTTGATTTGTGAAGTGAGAAACACTAGAAGAAAATAGTTCTTTTTTAAATGTCTTTTTAAATGTCTTTTTTAAATGTCTATAATATCTAAAATAAAGTTGGTATTTGCTGTTTAACCCTTTTTTTTTTTTTTTTTTACTGTTTTGACTGAATTTATACAGTACAGGTCAACATCAAAATGACCCCAACACACTCGATGTAATAAAATGTCAACATTATGTGAAGGTTCAGTAAGGACTGGCTACGTCATTAATTCATTAGTTGTTACACAGATCTGAGCTTTTGTTTTTGTGTTTTTGGACATAAGTACATTATATTACATTTTTCATTATTCAAATGTATTATTAATATATTATTATTATAATATTATTATTAATATTATGAATATTAAAGTGTTTTATAGTAGCAGTATTAGTATCAACTTGGGAAAGTGAATATGTAAAAACTAGTACAGGAGAAGGGGTGGGATTAGATAAGTTTTGACTTCTTCTCACTACTTTTTGAATATATTGTTGCATTTATTTGCTGTTTTTATTTTCTCTTGTTTTGTATTTGTTTTTTGTTGAAATAAACTTCCATCTAATAATATTTGTAGTTCATTTTACGTATAGTCACAGTGTTTTACAATACAAAATGCAAATAAAAATACCATTAAAATACGATTAAACTATGCTAAATACATCAAGTGCAATGCAATGATTTTTGTGTTGTATCATAGCTGAAAACTAAAAAATTTAATTTTTTAAAAAGTAGTTATTTTTTTAATGGAGGTTGTCATGACTCAAACGGTTCCATCCTTATTGATCCTGTCACAATTTGGTCCATGCAGCTAATAAATAGGCTGAGTGACATGTTAATATTAGAATAAACGACAGAAAGGAGGTACGTAAAAGGGGCTAAAAGCAGTAAGAGGTGTAGGAGAAGCCTGTAGAGGTCGTTCATCCGTCAGTGTCAGCCTAAGATGTGGGGGTTGGAAGGCAGGTAATGAGCACATGTGACGTATAACCATGGTGATGCAAGCATGGATGAACAAGAAAGGCAGGAAATGTGAAGAGACAATACCTAAGTGTAGTGTTAATGTGCATGTGCTGGGGGCATGTTATAATGCAACACTGCATCTTAACAGTGCAAGATTTCAATCTGATGGTTTGAAATTTACTTGCACAAATTGCTTCAGTCGAGCCCTGTGGATGATGGGTTTTAACAAAATGCTGTTTATAGTGTATTTATGGAGCGTTTATGTACAGAACAGTAATTCTGGCTGTACCTGCCTGTTGAAATGACGTGTATTGTGTATGTTTGACAGTCTGAAGTGACAAGGCATTTGTTGGTTTTCTACATTACTGAAAGATTTTAAAGCTAACCGGCCATCATAAGCACCAATAAAGCTTTTTCACAGTAATATGATGATTGTTTGAGAGCGTCCTTGTGCTGTGATTATAATTAACAAACACTGTAAATGATTTTTAACTAGACTTGAATAAATACAACCTTCATAATGTACATTGTCTCCTTTTCTTTTCTACATACAACTAAACTGTTGCGATGAGGATGACTAGCAAACAGATGGTTATGGTAAAAAAAACAAACAAACATATTGTATTAATTGTAATCTGATAGAATAATACACGTACGTACACATAGACATAGGGTGCGATACAAAGGCATTACTGGCCTACTGAGATCTGCTCATGTTGATATTAATGTTAATTCGAATAAAAATACTTGTGTTATGTTTCCATCTTCTGTATCTCACCAGTGTTTTTATCATTCTCACATCCCACAGACCTCATCTTCTCAGCTCAGCTTCTGTTTTCTCCTTCTTGCTTTTGCATACACTCATATCTCATCTGTCTTTTTTTTTTCCATCTCCGTTTATCCACCTTCATTTCCACCCTGTCTCCTGTCAATTTATCTTGTCTTAGCTGTTGTTTATATCAATAATTCCTCCAGTTTCTCCCCATGTGGTCCCTGTTATTTATTTTCCTCATCTTCCTTTTGCTACCCTCTCTCCTTTTTCCCCTCTTTCTTTTATTCCCTGCCTCTATCCCTCCGTCCTGCTTCATCATTGTCAAAAAGTAACGCACGGAAAAAGGACAAAATTCACTAGTTATTAAATTTGACTTCATTCACCTATTTATTCATTCATTCATTTCCTTCCCCTCCCTCCTACCTCCCACTCTATCATCCTCACTTTCTTTTCATCCTACAGCCATCTCATTCACAAGAGATTCGATAAAAGAGCAACTGGATCAGGGATCTTAAGTATATGAGATGCAGCCTTTAATCACGCTGATGTTAAAGAGATTATCTATAGATAGTAATCTCTTTCTCTGTGTTATCTAACTCTATCCCACTTAGCATGCTGATAGGCCACAAAAGAATTTGATTAATATGGGAACTAACATCCATACGCTTGGAAAAACCTGATGTTGGAACAAACACAGGGCATTTGCATATATACTGCAGGTCATTCTGGAGAATGGGGGCAGAAGAAGATGGGAAATGTGGAGAATTAAAGAAGAGAGATAATGCCTGACAAGAGTAAAGGCATGATGGAGTGGTATAAGGAAATAAACCTTACTACCTGCTATTTTCAGAGGGTTAAACTTGGTGTCCTGCTACTTATCATCTCATAAATGTCAACGAAAAAGCGTGACTCATCATCCTCTTTGCTTAGTTCCATGTAGGTTTTTGGTACAAAATCTGCAAACCATGACCACCTCGTATTTGCCTAATGTGATTTCAAATAAGGTAGAGCAGTAAAATAACAGATATAATAATGTTTACATTCATGTATTTGTCAGATACCATGTTCCAGAGCGATTTACAAGGACAGATTAACAATTAAGCTTTATATGTCTACTAAAGTAAAGCACATTAAAACAGCCATAGTGGACCAAACTGCAGTACAGAAGCACACGTTTAAAAACAAATCTAATAAAAACAAGAATAAAATACAAGAAAAGATTAAAGACATAGAACAGCAGTGCAATTAAAAAAAACAGTATCATACAGAAGAAAACTGACATAATGATATTACATGATGATAATAACATAAACTATTTTTAATTGTCCTTTGTTTTACTGTGACTGAAGTAAATTTGCAGTATGAGAATGTCTCCCCTGAAATACCTGAAATTTCAGAAGGAAAAAAAGGCCAATTTCACCAATAGTATGTCTCATCTTATTAAGACACTTTAGTGCTCACAGTGGATCCATACATTTAGAGAACATTCAGTCACAGGCATAACACCATTCAAATCCTAAAATATGAAGGAAATGGAAATATTTCATTTTATTTTGTACACACCAATGGATATGCAATGGGTATTGTTTTTGGTTCAGTTTGTTTGTTTGTTAACACTCTGGTGGTAAAGCCATTGGTGGAATTCACACTAATTTGGGATTACAAATCGCTAGTGACACAGAATAAATGTGATTACATTTTGGGAACACTAAGTCAAAGTTCAAATTTTTTTAATGAATTTTTAAACCTTTACTTTTTACTTCTCATGAGAAAAAAATCCACATGTCTGTAGCAGCAAAAGTCTTGGTTGAATTCATACCAAATTGGATTTATGGATTACCAGCGACCCAGAATACATGTGGTTAGAAAAAAAGATTAAAGTTAAAAAAAAAAAATTTAAATCTGAATTTTAAAAATCTTTCCCTTCCCTTCCTATTTACTTGTGATGGATGGAATTTCAAATGTCTATAAAACAATCAACAAACTGGACTGATGCTCGAAATAAGTTACAACACATGAAACGGGGCGGGGTTTATTGTGCCCGGCACCATTTTTTTCACTTTAATCCGAGATTAATCTATGGAATTGTCATTAGTTCTAGGTTATTATCATATTGGGCTGTATTTGACCCCTGAAATAAATCAAGTTGGACAGCCATGACTGTTAATATCTTCTGTTTGACTTTTCCATTTTTTTTTTTTTGTCTACAGGTCACTTGTTTTGACATCCAACTGGTAGAGCGTGACATGTAGGAAAGAGCTGAGGTTTGGATCAATCTCTGGACCTTTGCTACGTACCATAATCTCTTCTGGTTTTTCCCATAAAAAAAACCTACATGTTCTTTATAGTATAGGCTACCCCTTTGTCAGAAGAATATACAGCATATTGTGTGTGGAGTGACTTATGATAGTCATTGACTGTTTTGAACAGTTTGAAAAAACTCAGGTATATAATGTGGCTTTCACAGTTACTACACATTGAGCTTGTAGAGATAGAAGATTTTGTGTTAAATAGCAATCTTCACAACTTGGCTGGTTGGTCCGTAGGGGTTGCAGTGCTGACAGTTTGTAAAATGTGTCTCCCAGAAACCTGAAATATTTGCTTTTCCTAGTAATACTCTCTTCTGGACTTATATCATTTGTTTTTCCAGGAATCAGTTGGATCTGGTTTGGGTGTTGCAGCTCCCAGTGCTCCTATTACCACTGGAAGGACCGTGGCCTTCACTTTCCACATCTTCTCTAACTCCTTTTTTAACCCCTTGGTATTTTTCCAGCTTCTCAAGTTCCTTCTTCTTGATGTTACCATCACTTGGGATTGTTACATCAATCACCACAGCCTTCTTCTGATGTTTGCCAGTCATCGTGATGTCTGGTTGGCAGGTCATCACCAGTTTAACGGCCCAGATCTGAAAGTCCCACAGGATGTTAGCTAGGTCATTCTCCACCACCTCTGTGGGTGTTTTTCATTTTGACCTTGGTGCTTCTAATCCATACACGACATAGATGTTCCGGTACACTCTGCCAGCTACTTGGTGTGCGGTGCTTCATGTGTGCCCTTCCAGTCAGTATGGTACAGGCTGCTGTTATGTGCAGGACTGTCTCAAGGGCACCATTGCACAGTCTACACCTGGGATCCTCCAGAAGGAACATAAAGCAGATAATTATCGTACTTCGGGTGTCACAGCTGGCTAACTTTGTCCTGTTGAGTCTTTTGTATCACACTTTGGTCTCCTCTACCTCTATGTTTTACATGAAGACGTCACTGGACAACTGGCTACAAAGGTAATACAGGAAATGACCATATAAGGATAGGTTGATGGTTGGGGAGTTTGAGGCCTGTTAGGTACTCAGTTGTCTTTTTCCACAATTAAAAAAAAACAAAACGGGAACATTAAAATCAAAGGTTTATGACAATTATTGTAATCATTAATCCCTTATTAAACTTTTTTATTTGTGCTGTTGGTGTCAAGCAGAAGTTAAATTAGATGGAGAGTGTTCATTTGAATATATCACATATAATACTTATGATGCAAATTAATAACATTAGGTATAATTAGAATAATTGTAATGAAACATATTGTCTAGGCTCAGATACTTAGATTAGTTTATTAATGTTATTATTATTACTAGTCCACAATGCAAAGAGTGATGAGAAACAATTCATTACCCACCAGTGGAATATTGAGGAAAATTTGTGACAGTTGTGCTACGCTATATAATGTTGCATTATGTTGCTATGTATGCTAGGTTAGGTTAGGTTAGGTTAGGTTAGGTTAGGTTAGGCTAGGTTAGGTTAGGTTAGGTTAGGTTAGGTTAGGTTAGGTTAGGTTAGGCTAAGCTAGGCTAGGCTAGGCTAGGTTAGGTTAGGTTAGGCTAGGCTAGGCTAGGTTAGGTTAGGTTAGGTTAGGTTAGGTTAGGTTAGGTTAGGCTAGGTTAGGTTAGGTTAGGTTAGGTTAGGTTAGGTTAGGTTAGGTTAGGTTAGGCTAAGCTAGGCTAGGCTAGGCTAGGCTAGGTTAGGTTAGGTTAGGTTAGGTTAGGCTAGGCTAGGCTAGGCTAGGTTAGGTTAGGTTAGGTTAGGCTAGGTTAGGTTAGGTTAGGTTAGGCTAAGCTAGGCTAGGCTAGGCTAGGTTAGGTTAGGTTAGGTTAGGCTAGGCTAGGCTAGGTTAGGTTAGGTTAGGTTAGGTTAGGTTAGGTTAGGTTAGGCTAGGCTAGGCTAGGTTAGGTTAGGTTAGGTTAGGTTAGGTTAGGTTAGGTTAGGTTAGGTTATTATCCTGCCCCCACAGGGGAGAAGGGTATTGTTTTTGGTTTAGTTTGTCTGTTTGTCTGTCAGCAGCTTTATGCAGAAACTACTGGACTGGTTTCCATGACATTTTCAGGAAAGTTGCAACATGGGCCAGAATAGATCTCATTACATTTTGGTGAATGTAGGTCAAAGGTCACAGTCACCAAAAATGTGTTTTCACAATAATAAGAGATGTTATGTTATGTCACATCAGGTTAAGTTATATTAGGGTTAGGGGTGTTATTCATTGTACGTTTTGTAAATATGAATCTGATTTGAACTGAAAAAAGAAAAGAAAAGAAAAAAAAAGAAAAGAAAAGAAAAGAAAAGAAAAGAAAAGAAAAGAAAAGAAAAGAAAAGAAAAGAAAAAAAAAGAAGAGAAAAGAAAAGAAAAAAATACACCTTCCATTATTAATAACAGTATCATTATATCTACTTTACAATGCAACATTCATAAGAGTGCCCAGATCATTATTGCTCAAGTGCTGACTCCTATGTTAAGGCTATAGCACTAATCAACCTACAGTATAACTCACACCGTTATGGAAAATGCCTCATATCTAGTGTTTTGCTGCATGTCCACCCTGCAGCTGAATTCCACGTTGACTGTTGCCAGGCATCTATAGACGAGAACTATGTGTTTATGTCCAGCCATAAACCACAGAGTATGGGCTGTTGATATTAACTGTTAGAATATTTAGGTACTGTAGAGTTGTGCAAGATGGATATGGAGGCTATATATTTTATTTACAACTGTAGAAAGTTGCTTTACATTAAGCCTGAAGCTAGAACTGTGAATGTCAAGCATTTGTTCTATTAAGAACTTTATGGCGTCATGAAAGAAGAAATATAAAAGAAAAATACAGAGAGTGGCACCTTAATAATTTACTCTCTCTCTCATTCCCCCTCTGTCTTTCTCTCTCTGTATGCCTTCAGAGGCGCCTTAGTCACTATAATCCGCTGAACGATGCTTTAATCACATCTTCGTGGGTCTCCACTTTTTAATTAAAGCCCGTGTTTCAGCTCATTTCACTGCGCATATTTAGAGAGCCGGTGGGACGCCAAGGCATTCATCAGACTGATAGTCTGACAGAGCGGCATCAGAACGCTTTTAAGCACAGAGTTTAAAGACACTGATTGGGTTTTGAACCAAGGGCACATAAAGGCACACACACAATTACAGACACACAAAGATTATGGCGTATTCGCACATGTGAAATATATTTACAAAGTCTATATTTGCTCTATCTTTTTCATATATGTATAAAACTCTACATCTTTCAAACAATACAATTCTTATTAAATAACCCTCTGAATTATCCTGTATAACTGTTGCCTTAGCTGCTTTTTGTCCCAGATTTCTATATATACAGTATATTGCATGATCTCTAAATAAATTGCAATTATTTTAATCACACCCCCATCCCTATCTAATCTTCACATTAAATATAATTTCATATGTGTTTCTTTGACCTGTCCACGAAGCAGAAGGCACAAACAAACAAACTAACCTGCAAAAGCACAGAGACGTGCCTCTGCAAGCATATGTATCTGCACAAACACATGACTTATTTTCTCATCTTAACTGATACCCAGAATTCCACATTGCTCTTGTTCACCTACTCACACCTCTCTTTTAGTCTCTTTATCTCCCCCTACCACACACACATATGTGTGCACAACATACACACACACACACAGCTCCATCAGTGATCATCACACAGTCTTCCATTAACTTCACAGCAAGCGGTTTTCCATCTCCCTCAGATTGTTCTTGTTTGTCATCCTAAGCTCTGCCTTCAATCATATTTGCCCACGCCTTTACAGCACATTGCCCATTTAATTGGATTGAGAACCCCGTTTTGAATATGTAAGAGCAAGAGCTGCATAATAATCAGAAATATTCAAATGAAGGACAGTGCTGTTAATTGACATTACTGGGTGTGTTGGAAAGGACAGAGAGTCATTTTTTGCAGAGGGTTAACAGTGATGTTGGCTTTATAAGTGGTTAGTTATGGACCAAAACCAGATGGAAAAACACACAATTAGAATTTTTGTTTAATCTTACATCTGGAACCTATTGTGTAGTAACATACATTGGTTGTCACTTTCATTATTATAAAGGTTTTTTTTTTGTTATTATTATTATTATTATTATTATTTTTTTTTTTTTTACATTTTATAGACATGTTTCAGAAGATATTCCCTCACTATTTGAGCATATTTTGTTCTACTTTTCAAAAGCACAGATGCAGTCCATAGCATATCTTATGCTGAGCCAATGTGCATGCTCATTAACACATCTTAGGCACTTTAAATCACAGCATGTGGGATGTGATCAAACATTATTGATCATGCTGAACAATAAGGTCAATGAACCAGAGACTAAACAAACTATAGGCAAAAAATAAAAATAAATAAATAATAATAAAAAAAAAAAAAAATATATATATATATATATATATATATATATATATATATATATATATATATATATATATATATATAAACCTAAAAACAATAATAAATTAAATATTTAAAACAAATGCTGGTTTTGGTCCAAAGTGAGAACAAATATATTGATTGAAATAAAAATATGCATTAACTCTTTCCAAATTTACTGGGATTAAGAGAAAGTGGATAAATATTCAATATTGACTATTTTGACAAAGGCAGAGTGCATTGATGTCCTTTACACCACATGTACGTTGGTGCTTGAGGGGTTAACATCAGGGCTATGGAGTCAGAGCTCACACCTTACTGACTTGAGACCATGCTTTACTGAATAATGAAAGAGAACTGTCACTGTAACGGGTGAAGGGGAACTAAACAGTTCCCACTAAACGCCTGAAGGGTAATGGGCTGTGGCAAAGAAATTGTGACTAAGAATGTGACATAAAACGACGGACGGGCGGATCGATGGATAGATAGACGGACGGAGACAGACAGACAGACAGACAGACAGACAGACAGACAGACAGACAGACAGACAGACAGACAGACAGACAGACAGACAGACAGACAGACAGACAGACAGACAGACAGACAGACAGACAGACAGACAGACAGACAGACAGACAGACAGACAGATAGATAGATAGATAGATAGATAGATAGATAGATAGATAGATAGATAGATAGATAGATAGATAGATAGATAGATAGATAGATAGATAGATAGATAGATAGATAGATAGATAGATAGATAGATAGATAGATAGATAGATAGATAGATAGATAGAATCTCCAGCGGTGCTTCTCATGTGTTTCAACATCAAACGTTTTTTAATGGTGATTAGAGATTCAGGTTGTTACAAGACCACATGTGTAGACCCTCTGGGGAGGCAATGTATGTCTACAAATAATTAATCCAATTGCATTTAAATAAAATTAAATAGACCTTTTGATGTGTCACTTTGGAATGTGAAGACAGCATAGTAGGAGGGAAGCTGGAAAAGGAAAAGTACAGGAAAAATTAAATAGGAGGAAAATTGTAGTGGAAATAAAATGGCTAAAGCTCAACAAGAGAGAGAGAGAGAGAGAGAGAAAGAGAGAGAGAGAATACATCCAGCATAAAACGATGACTTATAACAAAGTGACAGAGTTCAAACCCAGGCCGAGTCCTCTTGTCTCCTTATTGCGTTTGTCATACACACACACATACGCAGTGTTTGACAGAAAAGAGGGTGACTCCGTTTCTCTGAGCTGACATAAAGATCAGTGTTCCATGGACCAGGCGGCACACAGAGCGCGTTCACTGTCGACTCCAATACTTCCTGACGCCACTGCCTCTGGGACAATAAGACCCTGTCTCTTACGCACACACATATGCACACACACACATGTTTAACATAGTATCTCACTATCTTTGTGAGGACACTCCTTGATTTAATGCATTTCCAAGTCACCAACCCTAACCCTAAAACATGTTAGCCCTAAAAAAAAATCTATTTAAACTCATGAGGACCAGGTGGACTTGTCCTTTAGAATGTCAAGACATATAAAAAGTTGTTTACAAAAATGAAGGTGTGCTTGGAAATCCTATACCTCTATGTCCACCTGTGTGTTACGGTGACAATTTTCAAAGTCTAACCTAATGTAAAGTGCATGAGTTTGCACGATACTGTCCTTCTGCCTCATCGGTAAATGCCAGCGTGGTCTGATCTGTCAGAACTTTGTACAAATGTAAATGCTATGTTAAGAGAGAAAGCCAATTATAAAAACAGGGCACAGAAGTCAGACAGCTCAATGGCTACTGAGAAAAATACTTCAGATTTGCAGTAATGTAAAAAAGACCTCACGACTCATATTTGGTTCTTAATAACAACCAGTGATTTAACAGGAAAATTAATGTTTAAGCCACTTTACAGCTGCTATTCTGAGAAGAATTCTGTATTTGATTTCACGTCACATTAGGGTCAGCTTGTCTTATCAGAATTTTATTTATTTATTTATTTATTTTTTGCATTAATATCAATGTTAGATCTAGAAGAACTGATACAAATCCATCCACACAATAAAAACGTGATGCTGAAATTGAATTTCATTGAAACTATTCTTTTATGTAAGTAAAATAAATGGACATCTTTACTTTTGCAGACAAAAAATATATATATTTTCCTCAAGAGAATGTGTTGTATATTCACAATATAAAATCTGAAACAACTTTGTTTCTTTTGAGAATGTAATGTTTAATCTCCATCTAAAAAGCCAAATATTTAGTTGATGGTCACTGTTTTTGGTTGTGAAAGATGCTTATTTGTTATCTCTGAAACTGTAGAGTAAGATTTTCTACTGTATTCATATATAGTAGAACAAAAAAATGTGGTCACCCCATGCATTTGTAATATCTTGCATTAAGACTCACTTTTAAGTAACTAAACTTTACCAAGTATTGTTCCATTCTCCAAATCCACATGCTCCCTTCTGCACATACTCTATTCACTCTGGATGTATTAACAAGATAATGAAACACACTTAGGGCTTAGCATGTGGACTATTATTAATAACTGTTAACAATAAAAAAAACAACAACAACAACAAAAACATTTCTTTGTCTCTGTCTGATGTGTCCACACCTTTAGAAATACAAAAAAGATTTTCCTACAAATATTTTATGTTAATATTTAAGATTGTGAAAATTTTAAGGGCAACTGAAAACTTTTTTCCACTACTGTACATGAACAGTGTACTTCTACAAGGGCATCTACTGCCATTTTAAAGTTACAAATACACCCTGAGGGTTTTAGACATGCTACGGTACGTATGTTAATGTGTTCTACATTTGCATCCATACAAGTTTACATCCACCTGCAAGAATGTAAAGTTATCTCCATTCCTATGTGTGTGTGTGTGTGTGTTTTTACATGTATGCATCCCCATTAAATGTGGATACACATATCAAATGGGATTGGGGTCACCAGTGTAATGAGCTTTGCTGTTCCCACATGGTCACTGAGTATTCAATTGGTAAAGGAGCGAGCAGACGGGAGCATACACACACACACACACACACACACACACACACACACACAGGTCCCCCCCTGGAGCAGCGTACATATAGGCGACATGTTGGCACTGATGAGGGCAGACAGCTCACCCCCTACACATAGACAAACCCAGACAGGATGGCGTGGTGCCAGCAGCGGCTACGAGATCTGTGTGTGTTCGAGTGTGTGTGTGTGTGTGTGTGTGTGTGTGTGTTTGTGTGTGTGTGTGTGTGTGTGTGTGTGTGTGTGTGTGTTTGTGCTTTCTGTGTTTTAGCTCTGCCCGCCTCAAGTGTCCTGCTGAGAGTTAGGCTCCATGTTATAAACAAACTGGCTAGAGCCTGTTGGGCAGAGATAGAAATATAAAATATATATATACAGTATATATATCCATCTCTGCTTCCAAGCTATCTGGGTTTGTTTTTTTGGTTTTAATGAATATTGTAAATTTTCTACCTTGTTTCACATTTCGGAGGCTTATGGGGCAGAGGAACCAAACTACAAACAAGTAACTGTAATTTATTTATAAAGAAAAACATGTACATTTATACAAAAATACTAGAGTTAAGGCTGTGTTTGTGACATGAAAGGATAAAGTTGCAGATCACGATCGATGAATACACCAGTCTCATAAAAGATAGAACTTGTTTGGTCTGTTCTGGGATTTTAGGTTGAAGTGATATTAACTCATTAACTCATTGAAAGATGAACCATAAGGGTAATCACATGTTTTATCCTTGCATTAGAGTTCCATAGTATTGTGAGGTCATGGTAACTTTGACCAACACGAATGAATCAGTTCATCCTTGAACCCAAGTGAACATTTGTACTAATGATTATACCTATCAAACCATTGCAGACATTCATTTTAAATGGATGCATTCATAAAAGGCAGTGCAATATGAGACAAACTGTGAAACGTGACGCAACTGCTTATTGTACAATAATCTAAATTCAGCAGTGCTTACGGAGGTCAGCAACTACAGAAAGATACAGTGTTTTAGAAATGTTAGGACAACCATTGAGAAATGATCTTTTTTCTTATCTGGTTATAAGACAGTGGAACCATCTGCCAGATATATATATATATATATATATATATATATATATATATATATATATATATATATATATATATATATATATATATATGTCCTCACAGTTCTTCCTCCTGTCGCCAAATGTTTGTTATCGTCAGCGCAAAACTGTAGAGACTTGTGATTTAAGCTTGTACGTGTGTAGAGGTGATGAATAGAAATGGTGTTAACATGTGGGATATATAAGTGGGTGGTACATTAAAATATAATGTTGAAACAGTAAATATAGTTTTTTGTCTCTAAAAACTGTGGACATTATCTGTCTTTTTGATTTTGAAGTTAAAAAAAAAAAACACAACAAAAATGTTCATGTGATTAATGATAACATGGCTGTTACACCACAAATTATTTGGTTCTTAACAAGATAAGTAAACAAGTGTTTGAAAATTTATTTTTGTTTGAAGAGTTAATTTCTTATTTTAAATGTTCATACCTCTGTAGACATTCTTATTTCTAGATTTAACAATATTATTTCAATACATTTTGTCAAGTGAAATGATTTGCTGTATTGACAGATATTTTGTTTTAAGTAGCATTTCCTCAAATGGAGTGTTTTTATATTATTTTTTGTAGCGTGTTACTGTTAGATTCAATTTCTACACTGCAGAAATCCAAATCATACCAATTATAACATGAAAAATTAAACATAATCACCTATTACTTAATCACATCTAATCACTTTTCAGTTTCAAGAAATCTCATCGAGATCATTTTCACGTATTCCATTGGTACACTGTAGATTTTGCAGTGTTAATTTGGAGACAATGGGACCAAATACACTCTAGAAGAAGTTAAATAAACTCTCTAAGTGTTGTAATAAAAACATTAACCCTTTCCTATGATTCAACGTCAGGTCATGTCAATATTCAAGCACTTCCACTCAGCCATATGCTTTAAAACAGGGAAAATGTCTCTGGTGTGTAGAAGTGTGTGTATCACTCTGGCAGATCCCACACCTCTGTAGGTGTAAATGAGACTGAGGCAGCGGCAGCAGCTTAACTAAGACCGAGTGAAAGAGCAAACAGGGGAAAAGTCTGACATTTTCTTTTTGCAAAGCTCTTTTCTCTCATGTACACACCTAGGACAGATTGACGTACACTTACGTGAACATACTATATATGAATCACACAGACCCCCTGCTGTTTGCTGCACTAGCTAGTTATGCTAATGTCTCCCCTTCTGTAAGACTGTCAAAGCGTGGAACAGGATTAGTATAAAGTTGATTTCAAAGCATGTGCATATTCCCATACACAAGCACAGGCAGTGGGTAATTTAAAATAATCACTCATCAGACTCAAGGAGTAATCAGTATAAGGTCACGCTTTAAAAGAAACGTCTGTACTCTATATGATGTTTATTCAAAATCCATATCGAAAGTAGTGACATTAGGAGTCATAACTTTAGATGACCCTCTGCGCACATGATTCCATATCTATCCTATTCTGGGTTTCATGAAACCTACAAACATCACTTGTAAGTTGATAGTTTTACAAACTGATTCCTCAGTTCAGGAGATAATAAACAAGCAGTAACAGAAGTATTTCCCTTAGGCTACGTTTATACAGCGACGATGAAAACAGACGATGAAAAGTGGCGTTTCGTCTTCAGTTTTTCATCCGCTTTTTCAGGAGGAAATGCTTGTTTATATCAAGTTGCAACAGTAGGCAAAATACGATTGGATATACATGCTAGGCCGCTAGGTGGTACTGTGATAGATGTCCTTTTCTGTGTTTGACGTTTCTGTTCTGCTATGGTATGTGTGTGATATCTGTACAATAGCTGAAATAACTCCTGTACATTTAATAGAGCGGCTAATGCTAATGCTAATGCTAGTGCAGCTTGAAGATCTGTGGGATCCAGGTTGTCCCACATGTTTGTTGCTTTACCTGCTCAGCGTATGAATGTAACGTGAAAGCATATGTGACGTGAACATATATGAGATAAAGACGCACACAATGTTAACATGTGCGTTTCTTGCCGTTTAGACAAAGACGTGACCCGGCATGTCTTCAATACGCCCCAATCTGGAAGGAGTCTTCAGATTTGTGATTAAATATGCTGTCGTATTTAGCTGCAATCGTCCTTGTGTAAAGGGCTCCTTAGTTTTCTGTCATTCTTTGTCCAAAGAAGTAAAGTTGAATGTGTGCCCGTTTGAGTTTAAATTGATTGTCAATTATATGAGTGAACGGCGACGGCAGCTAAAACATATTACAGTCTGGAGTTTCAGTTGGACAAATATTTGATTCTATTCTTATGCTGCTATAAAAGTGTGAGTGACTGTGCATCTAAGGAGGGTCTTGAGTTTGGAAAAGATGGCCATCCATAATGACAAAACCTCTTACATTTTCTTACATTTTGCCTCTGAAATAACAATATAACCATTCACTCATTCATTTTATTCACACACACACACACACATATGTAAAGGTCATGTTGCATTGACATTATGTGACCGTTATTTAAGACATAGCTTTAATTTACATAACAAAAGCATAACTTTCCTAAAACAAATCTAAAATCACCATGATTTATTTTAGTGATTTTTTTTTTTTTTAAATCATGTTTGTAATTTCACTTAAATGTACACATGAGTGAATTACATGAGGCAGGCAGGCTAGGGTTAGGGTTAGGCTTAGGAAGGCAGGCAATAAATCAAGTATTTGTATCACTTGCTAACAGATTCAATTTATATGAATCAATTTGAATGAATGTAGCTATGGGAGGGGGTGGAGCCAAGCACACAGAGACAGAGGAGGGGGGGACACCACCAACCCCCCACACGATCCCCAGCATCAGCCATGACCCACGGTTTTATTTACAGTTTTATTTTCTCAAAACAATAGAAATTTATACATACAAACATGGTTTTGTTCACATTCCTGTAAAAACTACATCTATATTTAATTTAACACAAAAGTCTTATTTAAAAAACAACAACTTTTCAATGTATTTTCACTGACAGTTTTCTTGTGTTTCAATTTTTACTCCTTTTTTTTTTTTTTTACTGTTAATTCTCCAGTAATTTTTTTTTATACAGTGCACAAGCTCATACTATCAGCTCTAATGTGTGGCGTCAGTGTGATTTCTTTCCACATTATACAGTGATGTTTTCACCTAAATTAGCTTCTTTACATAACAGGATTGTAATTTATTAATTGAGTTATTATTTTAATTAAACCTTTCGTGTGAAGAAGCATCACACGTTTTACTCTATGTTAAGAACTGTCAGAGTTGACAGTTTTACGGCTCCCTATTTCTTTACCTAAATCACATTTCTTTTCACACACTACACAGGCGTATATTCATACAACACACAACATGTACGCACACACTCATGGAAAGTGGTAAACTGTGGCACTCTCAGCTCTAGTACACCATTGTGGATTTCATCAGATGTTTCACTTATTTATTCTCTCTCACTGTTTTCACTTTTCCAGTATCTACGGGAAACGACAGATGGATGGAGAGGAGGGGAGAAGGGAGGGGGGAGGGAGGGTGGCAAAAAAGAACCAAGGGTGTTTTCTTTTCTTTTCTTTTCTTTTCTGTCTTTCTTTCTTTTTTTTCTTTCTTCTTTTTAATCTAAACTAAATCTCAATTCCGTGCTGCCATATGCTGACCTGCAGAGGAATGCACCATATGCTCATAAATTCATCAAGGAGAAATGGAGGCAAACACTGAATGGGACTTAATATTAAGTAAATCCAAGGAGC
Source organism: Siphamia tubifer (assembly GCA_020466265.1). Taxonomy (NCBI): domain Eukaryota; kingdom Metazoa; phylum Chordata; class Actinopteri; order Kurtiformes; family Apogonidae; genus Siphamia; species Siphamia tubifer. The sequence continues at coordinate 34,752,592 of CM035798.1, read as the reverse complement.
AGTGCCAGAGACCTTACAGCTATACCAGCAGTGCTGTTAGTGAATGTGAGTGTGGAGCTGTGAAACAGTCGGAGAAGTGCTACAAGACCATTCATAGGTGACACTAAACTTTGAATATGGTTCCGATACTTGAGTGTGGAGAAGATCATCTGAAGTATAAAAGAAGTAAAAAAAAAAAAAAAACACCTCAGTTTTGTTGATGAATTAACAGTGAAAGTGAACTCGGTGATCTAAGTGAACTGACACTTACTATTAATACATAAAAGTCAATACGGTTGTGGGAGTTGGAAAAAGAGTAACAATATCGTACTTTCTGTCATTCACTTCATGACATTCGAGGGTATAATGGAGCATGGCTCACTTTCAGACTATTATCTCCTTATATACCTATCAGAGATTCTCTTTTTCACTGACACTGTTGCTCTATTGCAGGTGAATCTTACACAGTAACATATTCTAACATTAGTGGAGTTACAGTATATAGACACAAGTATTCTATGTGGGGGGGTTTTCGAACATGGGTCTGGGATATCTAATAATAATAATAATAATAATAATAATAATAATAATAATAATAATAATAATAATAATAATAATAATAATAACAAATGTTGTAATTTTCACTGTTGAGTCAATTCTGTCATTTTTCATCTTATTTACATTTAAGGTAGAAGCCACGAGGAGGGCATTTTGTTAATATTAGGTTCATGTTACTGTGGGTTAGTATTTGGCAAATTATTATTTGTGCTTTAAAGTTTTTGTACAAACCCTGGGTTTTTAAGTTGGTATGCCCAGGGAAGCTGTTCGGATTATATAAGGATGGCTTTTTATTCTATGAAATCAGCTATAATGGAAGCTTGCTGTGAGTACAGACTGAGTTTTTTCCTCCTTATAAATAGTTTTATTTGACACTGTATTTTTATATAGTTATTTTGGCTGGAGTGGCACTAAATAAACCTAATAAACCTGAAAAATAGGTTGGAAACTGAGCTATCTTTCTAAATTTTATTTCAGAATACTGTATCGATATTTAAAAGTACTGTATTGACATTTTTAGGTGTTTATTGAGATGCAAATATGGCAGAGATTCACTTTTATTTTTGTTCATATTTTCACTATTATTTAATGTTGTCTTATTAAATAATGATTATTAGAAGCATCCTAAAACTACCTTTTAGTGGTAGATGTTAGATCCTACAAAATCGATGTTACAATGCTAAATGAACTGAGTTCCCACAGTGTTAGTGTTATACACCCGTGGTGCCTAACATGCTTTACAAATTCCTCACATTCATCCATTCACACACACACACACACACACACTTATAAACTGGCAGGCAGCTGCTACCATTTAAGGTACTGCCAGGCCTTCTGGGAGTAATCCAGGGTTCAGTGTCTTGCCCAAGGACACCTTGACATGTGGACAGTTGGATTTGAACTACTGAACCTTTGGTCATTGGACGACCCACTCTACTGACTGAGCCACAGCCGCCTATAATACTGTTATTTATGAAGTAATAGAATATGAATATATGAATAGGATGTTAAACTATTACCAGTAGAAAATAATTCAAATTTAGTTTTTACAGAGGAAAATTATGTGATATAGCATAGATCATGTTCTGATGAAATATAAATGTGTTTAACATTTATGCATATTTCTGCTGCAATTTTACCCCCCCCCCCAGTTGTCTTATTAACACTATCATGATGATATAATATCTCATTATCCCAATAATGGAATTTGTATCATATACAGATTTATGCCAATACACACCTCTAGTCATAATATAGTTTTATATTGTGATGATTATCATCACATTGGTTAGTGTTGTTAAAATTGTTAAATGTGTTTTTAAAAAGCACTTGAAATGTTTTTACTTCATCTCTCTTTACTCTGATTTTTTTTATAAATTAATAACTTTAAACTTCACTTATTGGAAATGTAAAAAAAAAAAAAAAAAGGCAATAAATAAAACAAACAAACAAACAAAGACAACACCAATGTGGGGGAAAAAACAACCAATAACTGATAGATGAAAATAGACAAAAATCACATGAGAGAATAAAAAAATATACATAGATGTGTGTATAAACACACACACGCACTAGAAGAAATAGACAAAGAGACAGAAAAAAAACAAACACAATAAATGTACAATACACCAAAAAATTATTAAAAATTACAAAAAAAAATCAACAAAAGTACCTTGGAGTTTTTTGTAAGTAGAGGTAGAGTATAGGTACCATTGTACTGTGTTTTTTTTTTTTTTTTATTATTGAATTCACCAATAATGTAGATGATCATATTACAGCAAAAAAAAAAACAAAACTAAAACTGACATTTTGAGAACAATATATCTCTAACTGAACATAAAAACAACACTCTACATACACACACACACACACACACACACACACACACACTGTCATTTATCAGGTTATATGAGTTCCATTGGTGAATCAATGACGTTTCCACATTCACTACGGAACATCTGAATATCCAAATAGGTCATATTTGATCATGATGAAAAGCTGAGAAACTGCTTTTTACCTGATTTATTTACATGCATTGACATGATTAGTGGATCAAAAGGTTTTGAACATTTCAGATCAGTCGATGCTTTTGTTTGTCGGTGGCTGTTTAGGTCTTTGGGGGTTAAAATACTGCAACATTAACAGAGCACATTCAGGAATTTGCCAGTTTAAAAAAACCAAACAAAAAAAACCCCATATAATTTCATGCATGATGATAATTAACAGAATATATGCATGTTGGTCTAAAAGCTTCCGTCTGGAATTATGCTCATGTGTAGCACAGAACAGCACATATTTGTGTAAACTACAGAGTGATGTGATTTAATTTAATCTAATTCATTAATGAAGGATGTGGGTCTTCCTTTGCCTTTCCTCGGTGGGAAAAGTAATAATAAAAAAAAAAATAAATAATGAAATTGAATGAAATATAATGTCTTTTTTTTAATCATATCTCACATAATAAGCACCTCTGCTGAAGAGAAAGTTCTAAAGTGGAGTCATCATTAACCCATAAACATCCAAACATCCACTCATGATCAAATATATCCAGTCATGCAAACTGTTGATCCACGTATCCTATCGATCTATGTAAATAATTGGGGTAAAATAAAGTTTGCCATCTTTTTGTGGTCAACAGATATGACCCAATTGGTTATTCAGAGGCTCCGTAGTTACCATGGAAACACTGCCATCTTCTACAACATTGATTCACCAGAAAAAAAGCCATGGAGTTGAATAAATTACAGTAAATGGATACATTGAGTTTGTGTTAAGTTAAAGGGATAGTTCACTATTTTTCACACAAATATGTATAGAATCAGCGTCTTTAGTGAATTAGCGTCTTTCAATGATCATCTCATTTTTCATTAAAGCTCTGATTAAAATTAAAGGTTATTATATCAGAAATGGACCAAATTGTAGAAAAAGCCCACAGTGACTTACCCCCAACAGTGTGCTGTGAGCTGAGTTCTGCTCAAAGCAAAAGTAGTGCCGGCAGGTTTCCTGGGGTCCAGTAAATGAAAAGTGTTTCTTCTCGAAATAATATGTGTTTGAATGAGTGATTTTGTGTGTGTGTATGATGAGGACATACACACAAAGTCTTAGCACACTACTTTCATCAGTTGTTTGCGGCTGCTGCGTGCAGGTGCACAGCTGTGAGTTTTTGTCCCATGCAAAAACTCACAGCTTTTGTTATGCAAATAAATCACTCATTCAAACACATATTGTTTTGAGAAGAAATACGTTTTAATTTGATGATCCCAGGAAACCTGCCGGGACTACTTTCGCTTTGACCAAAACTGGACCAGAACTCAACTCACAGGACACTGTCGGGGGTAAGTCACTGTGGGTGCACCAGAGTAAAGACGCTGATTCTATATATATATATATATATATATATATATATATATATATAAATTCATGTGAAAAATACCGAACTATCCCTTTAATGATATTCACTAGTTACTTTTTCTTCAATTTGGTCCATTTCTGCTATAATAACGTCTCATTTTAATCAGAACTTTAATGAAAAATTAGATGATCATTGAATTCTATGTAGGAAAAAAAAAAACAGAGAACATTATTCCAATATATGGTGGTAAAATACTTAAGAAAAGTTCAACACAGAGGAAAATTCAACTAGGAATGGTTACAAAAAAAGCACTGGGTTTTTATGGGTTAAACTGGAATAAAGATAGCAATGGGATATTGATCTCAAGCATATCACTTAAAGTGACAGACATTTGTCTACAAAAAGCATACACACTAGGGCAGGCGTTACCAAAGCGGGAGTTGGGACCCTCCCGGGGAGTCACAAAATACCAACAGGGGGTCGTGAGGATTTTCAGAGTTCTCGTGTGACCTCTGAGAGGATTGTTACAGATTAACAACAGTACTGTCACAGTTATAAAAGTAAGGTAGGATGTTAGGTTAGGTATGTCTCATGGAGCACAGGAGATGCTTTTAGTTTGTAAGTGTAAAAATTGGTCTTATTGTAAATGGACAACAACATGTGACACACACGTAACATGAGTTTAACTAATGATGTCACATTAATAAAAATAAACAGAAACATAAAAACAGACACATTAACCTAAATAAAAAAGAACATGAGACACCCCTCGAAACCTTGGATACAGTATGAAACAGAACATAATGAGTACTACAGTATGTCAGTACCCACAATGCAATGTGGCATATACCACAGCACAGAGTGTCATGGTAGTCAGGCTATTCTGTCTTTGTGTTGTTAGTCCTGTGTTTGGATGTTTTTTAGTGTGTGAATACTGTGCACAATTTTATTTTAAATATTTCTGTCACTTCAGGGACAGTGGGGGTCACACAGTCTCTGACACTATTAGTTTGGGGTTTAAAAGTTAGGGGAGCCCTGCACTAGGGCCTTCCCAGTACATGTATATAAGCAGTCCTACAGTACATATGTCATAATTAGGAGATGTAAGGATTTTCATGGTGCCATGTGTTCTGGGAGTTAGATACATCCTGTGTATACATTTTAAATGTATTAACTGATGATTAGTGCTTTTGAAAGTGTCGTGTAAATTCTCACTCAACAACTTTCTTCCTCTCCTAATGAAATACAATGTCTTTGAACAATTTACATTCATATTTTTTCAGCAGCCTTTTTATCACCGTGAAAAGGTGCCATTTAATTAAGCTAAAATAATTAATGCAGGCAATGTTACATTTAAAACAAAGTGTATTTGTAGTTAGAATTTAGTTGCGTATGAACATAATTGGTTTGTATATTGAAGAAGTCCCAAACATCAAATGGTCATTAAAACACACATTTACATTTTCCTATAACTGTGCATTTAAATCTATGTTTGGCTGTTCTCAAATAGAAAAACCTATAGTCAATGATATGTGCTTCCTTTGGATAAATATAAATTCAACTTTTAAAAGCTTTTTTCCATATTGGTGGAAATGCAGAAATAGTATGAAATACATGTACTTTGAAAAATTTGTATTTAATAAGAAGGTTTTTCACATCATCTGTACTGAGTAGGGGGATGCCCCAAAGGCCTCTCCTTGATCGAGGGTGGAGGTATATGCACAGAGCTGGCATTTTGATCCTTTCTGGCTCATACATACACACATGCACATGCATACAAATACACATGCGGAGTAAATGAGTGAGTGATAAGGGGGCTTTGTGCACAGATGTGATGGGGGAGTGTTTGTGTGCGTGCAGTAGATGAACCTCCATGCCCACACACACCCATACACTCATGCATACACCCTGCCTGGGCCTTGCCTGTCTGCCACGGGTGTCAGTACATCTAAAAGGTCTCAACATAAATGGGATTAATGCAGTCTCTCTCCCATCGGCAATCATTAAGCATTCTGTTTAAAGCGCAAACACACTCAAAATAAACGCACTTCCAGTCTCCCCTGCTGCTCTAAATTATTCAAAGACGAAAAAAAAAAAAAAAAAAAAAATTAAAGGAAAGAGAAAAAGAGAGAAACTGAGATGGGTGGAAACACGAGCGGCTCCTCCAAGGGGAGGAAGTGCATGGGATAGGAAAGGCAGATAAATAAGAAGGCGAGGAGGGGGAGAGGGAAAACCTGAAAGAATTGTTTTAAAACTGAGAATCCTAAAATGCACACAAGCTTTGTCGTTCAGAGTGTGATGCACATTTCCTCTCCTGCTCCATCTATTTCTGTTTTTTCCTCTTTTCTTTTGCCCTGACACATTCCTGCCTCCCCCCTGACGTTCTCCTCCCACCTCCCTCCCAGTTTGAAATCCCTGCTTGCCATACATTGATAACTGTTTACTTCCCACTGAGAGCAATTAGGCTAAGAGGGCTTATTTTTTTTTCATCCTTTCATATTCTTGAACTTTTGAAACTGTGCACATAGTTTGAAGTCCATGTTTGGAGGTATTAACTATCTGGAACATAAGTGGTATGACTGTCCGCCACAAAATTAAATGATTAGATACAATTATAATTAAAAAAAAAAAAAAAAAAGTTTTTCTTCCTTGCAACAAAGCTGCAGTTACTTAAAAAGAGATTTTAATTGGTTTAAATGAAAGAAGAGAACAGAATTAGGACAAAAATTGTAAACATTACAACAAAGAACTATGTTTACGTACAGCAGTTGGATAAAGAAAGAATAAACAAACAAACTTGCTATTTTTATCATCATAATATGCTGCACTGTGAGTGTTTTCTCTATTTACCCACTGGCAAAATGTGTTTAGTCATCAAAAAGCTGCCAAATAAAAATTACTTTGTTGATGAGGCAAGGTAGTTAAACAAAAATCAATCAAAATGAAACTAAATACAGATAAAATAGCAAGTTTTTTAATGGGCTACATATTTTCTATCCATGTACTGTGTATTCTGTGTAACTAGCATAAAGTAAAAAGCAACACAACACTTATGCAGTAAATATATCTGTTGCACTTTTTTAGTGTGAATCTTTTTTCCCACTCATAATAAAGCTGTCAATTATATCAGACATGATAAGTAACTTAGTTCTGTCATTACACTTTAAATGTTAACTTGTACAATTGATGATTCTCATTGTTATGTCTAAAGGTCAGACACACAGCCGACCTTAGATGAGTAACAAACAGGCAGTAAAGGCTTGTAAAGTTATTGTTTAAATTTAGCCATGAGTTTACGTTAATCTGTATGGTAGATATTATTCATCCTAAAGAAAATAATTGATTCTACAAACAAATATACAGAGTGCTAAGATATACACAAGCACATCTACAAAAAAAGATAAAATAATAAGAGTACCGTATTTTATGGACTATAAGCTGCTACTTTTTTCCATATATTTTGAACCATGAGGCTTATACAAAGGTGCGGCTATTCTGTGGATTTTTTTTTCCACCACTAGGGGCGCTCTAACCAAAATTAGAATCAAAACTACTAAGAACAATCAATGCAAAGAAGAATACTTACTTTTTCTTTAGCAGAACACGGACAATAAATTAGCACCTGTTCATTATTTTTCAAATCCTCAGCCCTTCATCATGGAGACAGATGTGACGAAGAGCTTCTGAGGTTGTTCAAGTGTGACACAGAAGAAGACGACAGTGAAGATAATTAAAGTGATTTGTGATTTAAAACACAGGAGAAATGAAGATAAATACGATAAATACTGGTTATTTTTCTCTTGGTTCTGTTCTGTTTTAATCAGTAAAGTTGCTGTCGTGTTAAAAGACACTGTTAGTAAAAAATCTGTTCAGGTACAAACATGTAACTACGTTTATAGTTTAAAATCCTTCTGTACATGCAGTCAATATATGATTTTTCAACATACATATCTGCGTATATTCATTTTTTAAATTATATTTTAAAAAATACAGCAGATGCACCTTATATACAGGTGTGGCTTATAGTCCAGAAAATACGGTAACATGAGAAAAGTTTAATTTCTAAAAATGTAATAAATTTTTTTAAATTTATTTAGTAATTTCCAGATCTTCCCATTACCAAACTACCCTGAGATTTTCATCAAAATCCATCCCTAAGTTTTTGAGTTATCTTGCTAACTAACAGACAGACAGACAGACAGACAGACAGACAGACAGACAGACAGACAGACAGACAGACAGACAAACTCTGGCTAAAACATCTCTTTTTGGTGGAGGTAATAACGTGTCTACAAGCGATGAAATAATGTCTCATTTCGCTTTTATCAACAAAAACTAAGAGACATTTTAGCAAGTTTTTTACTTCTTAAGCCACATTTCGTCTAATTTTTAGTCATCATCTACATATTTAATTATAGTTGTCGTCACAAAACCAACATTTACGTCTCTGATTGTTTTGTCTCGTTTTTGATGGAGGTTCATTGACGACAATATTTAGTTCAAAATTTGTTGACAAAAGCAACACTAGTCTAAACCTCTTAAAAACTTCATCACGGAGGTTATGTAATTCCTTGCATCTCTTTACTCATTAACACAACAAGCATGGCATCTTTTTTTCCTTAAATTTACATTACAATATGTCTAAGGCTAGGTAGTTCCTGAAAGGAAAAGACCCTGGAATTTGATTTTTTTTTTTTTTATTTGAATGATTTATTTTGAACATGTGCAGAATGCAACAATAATCAATACAACAATAATAATAATAAATAATAATAATAATAATAATAATAATAATACACAATAACATGTCCAAAAAGGAGTAGGATGAAGCATACGCTTATTTAATCCTACCTCTTCTTCACTTCCCCAATAACCTGAATTCATCTTATAGCAATAGAGTGCATAGTACAAAAATGATAATAATAATAATAATAATAATAATAATAATAATAATAATAATAATAATAATAATAATAATAATAATAATAATAATAATAATAATAATAATAATAATAATAATAATAATAATAATAATAATAATAATAATAATAATACATAATTGAAGTACTAAACATATACATATGTATACAAAAAAAACAAAACAGAACACCAAAAAAAAAACAAAAAAAAAAACAACAACAACAACAAATGAGCAGATAGGAAAGTAGGTAACAAATAGAGGTTTTTTTTGGTTTGTTTGTTTAATTCTACTGTTACATGACAGAGCATGTGCATGTGTAGAAGTATTGCAGGACTATGCAGTCTGCAGAGAGCTCTTCTAGTTTACACTGTTTTTAAAAAATCTGTTTGAAAATAGTATTTGAGTTATGTAATTTATTCTCCAGTTGAAGATGCTGGTGTATAATCGACAGCTGATTTGCATTTTCTTCCCGTCTGCGTTTCACTCTTTCGTTGCAGAGGCATATTTTAACCTGTCATCACAACCTGACGACCTCATTTATTGAATGTTTTCTTGTGAGAGGAAACAAACAAATAGTTGGATGTGTGGGAACATAAAATATGATTGAATGGCACGTTTCAACCAACATGCATATTTCAAAGAAAAAAATAAATAAAATGTAGATTTCTGGAAAAAACAAATAAAAATCCTAAGTTGTTTTTTTTTTTCCATATATTGAGTGTAAGGATAACTGTAGCATGTCTTTCTCTTCTTTGTGTAGAATGTGTCAATATTATTTAACAAACTTATATGACTTGACAATAAAATCAAAGTGATAGAAGTCTGTCTCATATTTACATTACTGTGCAAAAGTGTAAAGTCATTTTTACTTCAGTTTAGTTCAGGATTTTAATGAGTTTATATACTTTTTCCTCAGTGTCTTTGTTAAGAAAAAACATGCAGGAAATGTGTCCATAGTATTGAAACACACAATATGCTTATGCATCATCCTACTCCTTTTCGGACATGTCATTGTGTATTATTATTATTGTTGTATTGATTATTGTTGCATTCTGCACATGTTCGAAATAAAGCATTCAAATCAAATATAATTCATACTAAATTTAGTTTATAGATTGTTGTTGTTTGCTTCATTTCTTTCGGTAAAAACAAACAAACAAACAAACAAACAAAAAAACAATTGGTGACAGAAGCAGGTATATAAAAAGTAAAACTGACCGACAAGGCTTTAGGTTGAAGCTGAAGTTATTTATGATCACCTTATTGAAAATTCACATATACAAATGAAAGGAAGAAAGACTGAAAAAAAAAAAGTTTCAAAGCCGAAACATGATACTTAGAAATAAAGATAAAAAATACAGCAAGAACAGTGAAGGAGAAAAAAAACTAAGAGATTCTATAATGTTTTTTATGAGAGATTTTGGTAACAGTAGGTCAAAATTGAAATTTTTAATCATTTTTTTAAATTCTTTTCTCATCTACCATTTACTTCTAAAGGGTGAAATTACAAATGTCTATAACAAGATTAATTTTATTAAAATTTAATTCAGTCTTGGCACATATACAGAGGCCACTGATATGCTGACATTAGTACAGATGTGATGACATCAGCTGGATCAATACCAAAATAAGCTACTATATGTGCGAGGGGTGGGGTTTGTTGTGCTTGGCATCACTTGTAATATTTTTACACCCCACACCCCCAAAGGAAAGACAAGTGTACTGGTTCTGGTTTAAGTAAAGAACTTTTTTTTTAACCCAAACATATGATTACATGCATATTTTATATATCCCATCAACCTTCACTAACCTTTAATTGTCCAAGTTGATAAAACATTGTGAATCCTTTAAATACCAATTATATTTCCTTTAGAACCAAATCAAAGAACTGATTAGTTTTGGAATAAAATAGAATTGCAGTTACAATTGACTCCTTCCTGAACATTCTCTGTATTCTTCAGCTATCTTTACCATTAACAGAGCTGTATTTTTCCTTGTCTGTGTTCTTTTTCTTCCTCATTTCATCAAAGTGATTTAACAAGTAGACGTTCTGATTAATCTCACATATAATTTGTAGTCACACTAACATGAAATACATAAAACTAACTTCCACGTTTTCCAATTAGCTGTGACTTTGCTGTGGTTAATTACATTTCACTTGGTTCAAACGCTGGATATAACTGTTGAACCAGGATATAGATATAGATATATAGGTAAGCTCTGTGTATGACATCCAGTATCTCCAGCCATAAGCTTTGATGAAATATAGTTCAAGGGATGAGGCTATAATATCCATACCTTCCTCTCATCTCTCTCTCTCTCTTTCTCTCTCTCTCTCTCCCCTCTTTCGCCTTCTTTTCATTCATAAGTAATGCTACACAGTGAGTCTCATCAATAACCTACAGCATTCCTCTGTGAAAAAGCATCATGCTCATAAATGTTATCATTACCCCCAATGTATGGTACTAGACGGTATCATATATCAGTGATATGTATGTGTGTAGACTGGTGTTTGTGCTCCCACGTAAAAGAAAGAGACGCAGGAAACTAAAGTCAATGAACCATGAATGAAGTTATGCTTATGTATATTCTACTGTAAATATATACACACCCAAGGGTAAATCCACTAAGTGTGGATTTCTTTGTTGCTGGGAGTGTAAAATCGTACTTAATATAGCCCTTCTTCGCCACATTTGTAATAACACTGTAGCGATGTGACAGTTTACACTTGAGTAGCTCTTGATTCATTAACTCAGATAAAGATATGGACCATAAAGTGTGCAGTCAGAGGTTCGCTTCTATCTGTGCTTGTGTGTGTGTGTGTGTGTAATACAATTTATAAAGTTTATATTTCCTCAGAGATAAATTTCAAGGTGGACGCAGGTAATTTGTTAATCATTGGTTTGGATCTGTGCAACAGAAAAGAAAGACAAACAGTTTTATACATATATTAACAAAAACTATACTACTGTACAGTAGTGCCTCAGTTATTGTGAGGGTTACTTTCTAAAAAATAACCTGCAATAGGTGAAATCCCCAAGGTAGTCAGCTTTATTTTGTACAATTATTATATATGTGTTAAGGCTGTAAAACCACTCACAACACACTTTGTACATTTTACGTTTTTTAACATTTCTTTCTTGTTTAGACACGATCAAAGTTCAAACCTTTGTTAATTATATGAAATACAGTATTATAGAAATAAACCAGAGATTAAAACCTCTTTTCAGGCCCAATCATTTGTTTGAGAAATACAAATGTAAACATTTACCAAATGAATAAATATGATAGCTTTAATGCTAAGTTTCCACTGGTACTGACTGGACTGGACTGGACTAGACTGGACTAGACTCGGTATTCCTGGATGGTATTTCCATTATAGGATAGTACTGACTTGACAGTACCTGAACATCATAGCATAGCACTTCTGTGTTGTCTGTTCAGGGAATTGTTCATGAACTTGTCCTGTCACATACACAGTAAAAAAATAATGATGCTGTGCAGTGAAATTCTTACAGTGGACACTTCAACATGAGAAAAGTAGTAACAGTAAATGCGGTTAAAAAATAGTAGGAATAGCCTAAAACTAAAGGTACAGTGCAAAAAAAATGCTATGTACAATCTAAAAATTAAAGTACAGTTACAATAAATAAATAAATAATAGTATGGTATAGTATTATGGCTGTAATCATGTGGATTAATGCACTGCTATATTTACTGTCAACTTCTTTATCTGTATTTTGTAAACTGGCGGATCACAGAGACAACTGTCTGGGTTTATATGTCACCTTCAAGTATTGCTCTGCCAGGACCAATCAGGATGTAGAGCATAAAAAAAAAAAAAAAAAAAAAAAAAATAGCATGCAAAATTGCACAGAAAAAAAAATCTAAAAAAACAACAAGGCCATGAAAGGTGAACGGTGTTATAGCGAGGAAACACTGTACTTAGTTTCCGTGGCAGGAAAAACTACTTAAACTTCATTAAAATAAGTGAATTCTTCTAGGAAACCTTTAATATAATCTCTAATCATGAATAATGTCACGTTATTATCCTTTTGAGATAGAAAGACTGCTGTTTATTCATTGGTCGCTAAAAGTCCAACCTCTGAGATACCACAATTAACTTCATCAAATTAAAATCACCCTGGAAACACATGAAACTCTTGGAAATGTATAATTACGTGGTCTATATATATACACTGTACAAGGCTCTTAATTCCACTCACAGGAGAAAAAAAAAATCAAAATAATTTAATTTTGCTTTTATAACTGGATGCCTTGTGAACATTAGAGAATAGAAGTTCACAAGGTTCACATTAGCCGTGGTGGTGGTTGGGGGGTTCGAATCGGGGAGAGTACTTTGAACATATTAATTAATAATCCATGGCTGGTTTATTAGTGTATGAGTGTATGGGGGACCAGAGGGCATCATGGGAAAGGATGAAGGAGGATGACACATGCAGCTTCATAATCTAAACACATTAAAATTAAATTATTAAACTAGTTTCTTATTTTTTTTCTGCGTCTGTGGTCAAACTTTTGCCTAAAAATTAAGATAATAACGATAAGTGCAGGAAAAAAAAACAAAGACTAATGATCATTTTTATTTGTCTTTATCCTTAGCATGAAACTGTGTTATGTCCAGCTGGGCTTCATTAGATAAAATTCCGATGTTTCTCTCCCATTAATCAATCTATTATGACAGTGGCTTTCACTTTAATTGAATTTAGGACAAATTTAATAAAGTTTCTATCAGATTAAGTGTCTTTTAGGTTTTTGGAGATTTGAAATCACCCCTGCCTTTCACTTATATATGAGACGAACACATATCTTTGCAAGAAATCATCAAATGCAACCCATTACCCACACATCACATGCAAAAAAACACCTTGAAGCCACCACGCCACTATAGCCAATTTAATTTCCATACGCTTATGCTAATTACCCTGAAATAATCAAGCTAATTTAGAAAGATGCAAATGTGTTTGAGGTTGGGTTCATTAGTTAAGGGGGCCAGTGCATGTGTGTGCATGTGTGTGTGGGAAAGAGGTGGGTTTCATTAGCGAAGGACCCTAATGTGTGTGGAGAGGAAAGATGTGCAGGAAAAGAAAGACTTGTGTGTGTGTGTGTGTGTGTGTGTGTGTGTGTGTGTGTGTGTGTGTGTGTGTGTGTGTGTGTGTGTGTGTGTGTGTGCCAGGTACAGGTTTCTGTCAAATATGCAAAATGTACATACTCAGTCTTTTTCAACATTATTCTTCCTTCCACTTCAGCGTTGACAATACCAAAACACAGCTGCAAATGTATGGGTATTTTTGTGGTGCTGCTTAAATTATTAATGTTACTGTAAATTCATGTATGAGGTGGTGCTGGACCAAATGTGTTTTGGGGTGAATTTATGGTTTGATGAAGGCAATGGTGCTGCTAACAAGTGTACACTGGAAAATATAAAAATCTTACCAAGTGTATTTCTCTCATTTCTAGTCAAAACATCTTATCACACTTAAAATAACACATAATTATCTAAAGAGTCACTTTTCACTGAGAAATAAGAACTTATTTTTGAGATGACAGGTCTTGAAAATGTTATTTTAAGAAATTTTACCAAGTTAATTTTCACTTGTTTCATTAGCAGAATTTTTTTGGCTTGAATTAAGCAATAAATAAATAAAAATAGGAATTGAATTGATCCAAAAAAAACCCAAACTATCAATGGAACAAGTGTAAAAAGGATTTGTTGAAATAATATTTTCCAGATCTATAGCCTTAAAATAAGATCCTCTATCACATGGAAAAGTTACTCGTCCGGTGGATAATAACCAGGATAAGATATTTGGACTAGAAATTAGAAAAAATACAATCTGTAAGATTTGGATTTTTGGACCTTAGCTATAGATTATGCAAAATCACTACTGCTTTTCCAGGAAGTTGGGATCGCCTCTTTGGTAATTATGTTTACAGCAACGTGCTTCAACACATGCGTGCTCAAGCACAAACTCAGAAACACGTACAGTACATATTTTCACAAACAGGGATACAGAAACACTCTGCCAGCTCCCTTAAGGCCAGCCTTGTGTGCCACCAAAGGTTGTACCAATTAAAAACATCACCCTCCAGTTGTCACAAACATGATGAATATGTACCACCAGAGCAGTAAGGCAGAACTCCTACAACTTACAACATGTCGCCTTTTTTTCTGTTCCCTCCTGATTTTGGTTTGATATGTATTTACGGCAGGAAAAAAAATAATATAAACTTATTTATACGCAAACAAGAACTTTTTTTTTTTTTTTTTTTTTTCAAGGCAAAGTATGACAACAGTTGGCATGCCCCACGGCTCAGCACCAGAACCACCTCTGTTCTCCATTTGAACATTTTTGGGAGAATTTATCTATGTTTTTTTTCCCCTGTTTATGCAGATGCAGTTATCTATTACTCTTTGTTTTTCAGTATTTGATGTTATTCAATCACATTTTCCAAAGAATTAACATCTGATCTGCCTAAAGTCTGGACTCAAGGTGTTGAAACATAAAAGTAACGATATAATAGTAACTGAACTTGGTTTATAAGAGTGGTCCCCCTGAATGCATGAATGTGTTATTTTGTCTCTCGTAAATATGCTCTTACATAGCATCCCCCCCCACACACACACACACACACCTCACCCCACTGGTGAGGTGGGGGCGGGGGGGAACCCGACATGGCATTCATGAGCTAGCTGCCAATTTTGTTCTAACCAAAATAAATATGTTGATGAATCATGTTTGATCTTAAATTGGAGGCATGTGCAAGGTAATTTGTAATTAGCATAAAGAAATGCCCTGATATGCTCATGCATGTGCAAATCAACAAACTGCTGCAATTTGACAGATAATGTTGAATTCAAGGAAAAGAAAGAAAAGTGCTAAAGAAATGAATGTGCCACATAAGAAAAAATGCTTCTCCTGTATAGATACGAATGCAAATTTAATGAACCTTTGTTACAAAAAGTAGAAAAAGACATACAGTTCAAAGAAGCTAAAAAGCATGGGACGACATCACAAGTACATTTCATTCTGTGTATGGAAAAGTAAGAAGTGTTAATTAAAAAATAAAAAAGTATTGTAAAAGTGAGAATGTGTCAATAAAAACCCAAACATCCACTGCTGACAAACAGCATTTACTGATATAAAATGTTTAATATATTATGATCCAATAGTCCTATAAATACATGTAAATAATTGGTATAAAATGCAGTTTTTTCATATTTTCATTAATCAGATATGACTATTTGGAAGTCACTTTTTCAGCAGTTTTCTCTGTTTTTGATATAATAACCTTCAATTTGAATCTGAGCTTTTACAAACATCTACATCATCAGTGAATTAAATACAGGGAAATATCTGATTCATACTAATAAAATACAAGATGTAAAAGTTAATATTACAAATGCATTGAAATGCATCACTTAAGAAAGGTTATATACAGAGAAAATGCCATTTAGGAATTGATGTAAATGTAACGCTGAGTGTTTATGGGTTAAATGAAACACCATAACTATGACATACTAGTGCCACTCTTAGATTTTCATATTATCTAAGACTTCATTGGAAGTATAAATGCCATCAAAATAAAATTAAATAAATAAATAAAAAAGGGAAAAAAAATTCATAGCTACAGTTTAGGATTCCATCTGACTGGAAGGATGAACATTTATATATCTGTCACATTGTTTCCAAACTGAGGGTTATTATTTATTAGGGACCGAGCACGCAGGGTCGAGTCCCTATGCATTTGCACACTATGTGTGCAACGCATAGGGACTCGGCCCGCAGGGCCGAGTCCCTATTGTAATTCGTTCGTTTTTTATTATTATTATTAGGGACCGAGCACGCAGGGTCGAGTCCCTATGCATTTGCACACTATGTGTGCAACGCATAGGGACTCGGCCCGCAGGGCCGAGTCCCTATTGTATTTCGTTCGTTTTTTATTAGGGACCGAGCACGCAGGGTCGAGTCCCTATGCATTTGCACACTATGTGTGCAACGCATAGGGACTCGGCCCGCAGGGCCGAGTCCCTATTGTATTTCGTTCGTTTTTTATTAGGGACCGAGCACGCAGGGTCGAGTCCCTATGCATTTGCACACTATGTGTGCAACGCATAGGGACTCGGCCCTGCGGGCCTGCGGTCCTATTGTATTTCGTTCGTTTTTATATTATTATTATTAGGGACCGAGCACGCAGGGTCGAGTCCCTATGCATTTGCACACTATGTGTGCAACGCATAGGGACTCGGCCCGCAGGGCCGAGTCCCTATTGTAATTCGTTCGTTTTTTATTATTATTATTATTAGGGACCGAGCACGCAGGGTCGAGGCCCTATGCATTTGCACACTATGTGTGCAACGCATAGGGACTCGGCCCGCAGGGCCGAGTCCCTATTGTATTTCGTTCGTTTTTTATTATTATTATTATACCGCCACCTCTTTGACCTGGAATTTGACCCCCTAAACATGCTCGAAAACTCAGCTATCTCGGCACGCACTTCAAGCCTGGTGAAAATCGGCGTCTGATGAAAAAAAATTCAGTGTCCAGCATATAATTTTCGAACTAGCAACCAAAAAAGAGAAAAAATTGGAACGTTAATAACTTTTCAGAGGTTTTCCTTAAAGACACGAAAAAAACAGAAAAAGTTGTGGCCGACATTGCTTTAGGCAAAAAATACATTTAGAGCTAGCAGATCGCGACCGAAGGTCGCGATCTGCTAGCGTGAATGTAAACGCTCCAAAATTATCTCCTCATAGGGCGTTTGTCGCAGAGACCTAAAAATGGTACCAAATTAAAGAGGAACTGGTGAATCCAAAAAGTTGTATATAACTTTTTAAAAACTCGTGTAGTTTTTGCGTTCCGCGCCCTGAAGTTTGCGACCGCCGACACTCAAAATTAAAATTTGAGTTTCTCCCAACATGTCATATATCGTGACGATCAGGACACTGAACCGGTGTGAACTAGTGCAAAACATTTTGAATTTGACGTACGGTTTGGGAGATATCGCAATAGATATTTGCGTTTTTTCGACATTTTTGGGCAAAAACGCTTTTCCTGCTCTATGCCTCTTTAGACTGGTAGATGACACCCTTAACATGCTCGCAATTAAATGAAATTTGGTAGGCCCGTCAGGGCCTACCAAATTTCATTAAATATGAAGAAAAAATGTGATTCCATCCCATAATATTAATTTTATTGAGAAAAGAACGCACGGAAAATTCCGGAAAAATCACTAAAATGGCCCAAACGAGCCTTAGGAATGTCGCAGAAAGATGAGACGCACGCGCCAGCGTGCGTCTCATCCAGCCCGACATTTCATACACTGATACTACCCATCTATCTTGGACAGGAAGTTCACAATCTGCCTTTCAAAGTAAAAGCTTCCAAATCTAAAACCTGAACCGCTTGGCCTAGAGACATGAAACCAACGCCAAAAGTTTCCTTGTAACCGCCCGAAAAATTCATATGCTGGTACTTATGGTCTATCTCCTACAGAAAGTTCGCAATCTGGACTTGTTTGGAAATCGTAAAAAATTTACTCCTCCGAAACCTTTTGTCGCAGAGATGTAAAATTAGTACCAATGGATAGAGCTAACTGAGAAACATAAAAGTTGTAAAAATCATTTTTGTATCTCTTGTAGTTTTTTTTACTCAGGCCCGGGTAGTTGCGATAGCCGAAAATTTAAAAATAAAATTAAATATTCCCCAACATATGACATATTGTGAGAATCAGTGACATGAGCAGAAGTCACCACAATGAGAATTTTCGAGATCAGATGTACGGTTTGGGAGATATTGCAATTTTAGTTTTCTTTTCCTCACTTTTGGATTTTTTCAGAACTCAGACTCCCTGATGGGGGAAATAGCCACGCCCCCTGCAACTCCTTATTTGGAACACTGTTCTGTGAAGGTGAAGGAGAGGAGAAGCTTTGACTGAAACTTTGATGAAAATGGCAAAATATGAGAAACCATACACAGCAAGTGAATGAAACTTTCCAGAAATGTAGTCATACTACCTAGGAACAATATAAACCAGGTTTGGAAGATCCAGCTAATTTAAAATTTAAATGAGACTCAGTAGTTTGGGGGGATGTCTGGTCTCAGCCTTCATTCACTCCCATGTTAATTTGGATCAAAGAAAATCTTATGTTCGCCTAATTTTAGTGTTTTTAAAACTGCAGATTCTCGGTCATGTTTGACCCTATAGCAGAAAAAAATACATCTACGAGTTCCTCAAAGCCTCCTGCCACTCACAATCATTTTGGTTTTGAGCTACCATTTACGGTTCTCTCACAAATGGCAGTGGTTCGGAGGTAAGATTTGGCTTTAAAGACATTGACAGGGGGACAGGCTGTGCATATGTGTAGGAGGAAAAAGGTGGGGGCCGTTACCAGGGCAACGGTGCAGCTTTGATTAACAGGTGCAGACAATGAAGAGAAGCTGAACAGACTGTGGGAGGAGCTTTAACATGATTGACAGGCAAATTATCTCATACAGACACAGGGCACATACACAAACCTATATACACACATGTATATGGAATGACCTACACACATGGCATATACATACTGTATGTTATTGTACACAGAGTATGTGTATGTTTATATACACAGTGTATGTGACATATACTTTGCTCCTTATGTCCCTCTCTCACTCTGCTTTTCTGCCCAGCAACAGCACACCCTCTAATACTGACAGCTGATTGGCTAATATGCTCCCACTCCTGTACACCTATACATGTGACATACACTTTGCTCCTATTTCTTTCTCTCTCTGACTTTCTGCCTGGATACAGCCACACCCTCTAATGCTGAAAGCTGATTGGCTAACACTCTCACCCTGCTCTACACATACATGCAGTGCTCCGGCCACGCCCCCTTCCTGTCCATATTTGGCACAACTCTGTGTGAATGGCTCCAGCAGAGGAGCTGCTTTGACTGAAACTTTGATGAAAATGCCATATTATGGAGTATAATTTGCTCATTTTTAGATATGAGGGTTATAACGTGTTATGGCATGGGACGAAATCCACGCGTAAAGTCGAGGTCCCGATCCAATGCTGCTTGCAGCTTTAATTATTATTATTTTTCTCTCACCACTTTGAAGTGAAATTTGACCCCCTAAACGTGCTCGAAAACTCAGCTATCTCGGCACGCATCTCAAGTGTGCGGGAAATCGGCGTGTGATGAAAAAAAATTCAGTGTCCAGCATATAATTTTCGAACTAGCAACCAAAAAAGAGAAAAAATTGAAACGTTAATAACTTTTCAGAGGTTTGCCTTAATGACATGAAAAAAACAGTAAAAGTTGCAGCCGACATTGCTTGAGGCAAAAAATACATTTAGAGCTAGCAGATCGCGACCGAAGGTCGCGATCTGCTAGCGTGAATGAAGACGCTCCAAAATTATCTCCTCATAGGGCGTTTGTCGCAGAGACCTAAAAATGGTACGAAATTAAAGAGGAACTGGTAAATCCAAAAAGTTGTACATAACTTTTTAAAAACTCGTGTAGTTTTTGCGTTCCGAGCCCTGACGTTTGCGACCGCCGACACTCAAAATTAAAATTTGAGTTTCTCCCAACATGTCATATATCGTGACGATCAGGACACAAAACCGGTGTGAACTAGCGCAAAACATTTTGAATTTGACGTACGGTTTGGGAGATATCGCAATAGATATTTGCATTTTTTCGACATTTTTGGGCAATAACGCCTTTTCGGCTCTACGCCTCTTTAGACTGGAAGATGACCCCCTTAACATGCTCGCAACCAAACGAAATTTGGCAGGCCCGTCAGGGCCTGCCAAATTTCATTAAATATGAAGAAAAAATGTGATTCCATCCCATAATATTAATTTTATTGAGAAAAGAACGCACGGAAAATTCCGGAAAAATCACTAAAATGGCCCAAACAAGCCTTAGGAATGTCGCAGAAAGATGAGACGCACGCGCCAGCGTGAGTCTCATCCAGCCCGACATTTCATACGCTGATACCACCCATCTATCTTGGACAGGAAGTTCACAATCTGCCTTTCAAAGTAAAAGCTTCCAAATCTAAAACCTGAACCGCTTGGCCTAGAGACATGAAACCAACGCCAAAAGTTTCCTTGTAACCGCCCAAAAAATTCATACGCTGGTACTTATGGTCTATCTCCTACAGAAAGTTCGCAATCTGGACTTGTTTGGAAATCGTAAAAAATGTACTCCTCCAAAACCTTATGTCGCAGAGATGTAAAAATTGTACCACTGGATAGAGCTAACTGAGAAACATAAAAGTTGTAAAAATCATTTTTGTATCTCCTGTAGTTTTATTTACTCTGGCCCGGTTAGTTGCGATAGCCGAAAATTTAAAAATAAAATTAAATATTCCCCAACATATGACATATTGTGAGAATCAGTGACATGAGCAGAAGTTGCCACACTAAGAATTTTTTAAATCAGATGTACGGTTTGGGAGATTGGGCAATTTTAGTTTCCTCTCCTGACTTCCAGATTTTTCCCCAAAATCAGGGAGAAGTGCTATGTGGCGGAATTAGCCACGCCCCCTGCAACTCCTTATTTGGAACAATGTTCTGTGAAGCTGCAGGAGAGGAGAAGCTTTGACTGAAACTTTGATGAAAATGGCAAAATATGAGAAACCATAAACAGCAAGTGAATGAAACTTTCCAGAAATGTAGTCATACTACCTAGGAACAATATAAACCAGGTTTGGAAGATCCAACTAATTTAAAATTTAAATGAGACTCAGTAGTTTGGGGGGATGTCTGGTCTCAGCCTTCATTCACTTCCATGTTAATTTGGATCAAAGAAAATCTTATGTTTGCCTAATTTTAGTGTTTTTAAAACTGCCCAATCTCGGTCATTTTTGATCCTACAGGGGAAATGAATACATCTACGAGTTCCTCAAAGCCTCCTGCCACTCACGATAATTTTAGTTTTCAGCTACCATTTACGGTTCTCTCACAAATGGCAGTAGTTCGGAGGTAAGATTAGGCTTGAAAGCCAGGGTCCAGGGGGAGAGGCTCTTTTAGCAGTGCGTTCGTGTAGGAGGAAAAAGGTGGGGGCCGTTACCAGGGCAACGGTGCAGCTTTCATTAACAGGTGCAGACAATGAAGAGAAGTTGAACAGACTGTGGGAGGAGCTTTAACATGATTGACAGGCAAATTCTCTCATACAGACACAGGGCACATACACAAACCTATATACACACATATACATGGAATGACCTACACACATGGCATATACATAATGTATGTCATGTACACAGAGTATGTGTATGTTTACATACACAGTGTGTGTGACATATACTTTGCTCCTTTTTGCCCTCTCTCACTCTTCTTTTCTGCCCAGCAACAGCCACACCCTCTAATACTGACAGCTGATTGGCTAATATGCTCCCACTCCTGTACACCTATACATGTGACATTACTTTGCCCCTATTTCTTTCTCTCTCTGACTTTCTGCCTGGATACAGCCACACCCTCTAATGCTGAAAGCTGATTGGCTAACACTCTCACCCTGCTCTACACATATATGCAGTGCTCCGGCCACGCCCCCTTCCTGCCCATATTTGGCACAACTCTCTGTGAATGGCTCCAGCAGAGGACCTGCTTTGAGTGAAACTTTGATGAAAATGCCATATTATGGAGTATAATTTGCTCATTTTTAGATATGACGGTTATATCGGTTATATGGCATGGGACGAAATCCACGCGTAAAGTCGAGGTCCCGATCCAATGCTGCTTGCAGCTTTAATTATTATTATTAGGGACCGAGCACGCAGGGTCGAGGCCCTATGCATTTGCACACTATGTGTGCAACGCATAGGGACTCGGCCCGCAGGGCCGAGTCCCTATTGTATTTCGTTCGTTTTTTATTATTATTATTATTATTATTTTGTACTCCGTCAGTTTAAACTGGAATTTGACCCCCTAAACGTGCACGAAAACTCAGCTATCTCGGCACGCATCTCAAGTCTGGTGAAAAATTTGATAAAATGAAAAAAAATTCTCCCGACATCCCATAATTTTCGAACTAGCAACCAAAAAATAGGAAAAATTGGAACGTTAATAACTTTTCAGAGGCTCGCTTTAAATAAATGACAAACACAGCAAAAGTTGCGGCCGACATTTCTTGAGGCAAAAAATACATTTAGAGCTAGCAGATCGCGACCGAAGGTCGCGATCTGCTAGCGTGAATGAAGACGCTCCAAAATTATCTCCTCATAGGGCGTTTGTCACAGAGACGTACAAATGGTACCAAATTAAAGAGGAACTGGTGAATCCAAAAAGTTATATATAACTTTTTAAAAACTCGTGTAGTTTTTGCGTTCCGCGGCCTGAAGTTTGCGACCGCCGACACTCAAAATTAAAATTTGAGTTTCTCCCAACATGTGATATATCGTGACGATCAGGATACTGAACCGGTGTGAACTAGCGCAAAACATTTTGAATTTGACGTACGGTTTGGGAGATATCGCAATAGATATTTGCGTTTTTTCGACATTTTTGGGCAGAAACTTCTTTTCAGCTCTACGCCTCTTTAGACTGGCAGATGACCCCCTTAACATGCTTGCAAATAAATGAAATTTGGCAGGCCCGTCAGGGCCTGCCAAATTTCATTAAATATGAAGAAAAAATGTGATTCCATCCCATAATATTAATTTTATTGAGAAAAGAACGCACGGAAAATTCCGGAAAAATCACTAAAATGGCCCAAACGAGCCTTAGGAATGTCGCAGAAAGATGAGACGCACGCGCCAGCGTGCGTCTCATCCAGCCCGACATTTCATACGCTGATACCACCCATCTATCTTGGACAGGAAGTTCACAATCTGCCTTTCAAAGTAAAGGCTTCCAAATCTAAAACCTGAACCGCTTGGCCTAGAGACATGAAACCAACGTCAAACGTTTCCTTGTAACCGTCCGAAAAATTCATACGCTGGTACTTATAGTCTATCTCCTACAGAAAGTTCGCAATCTGGACTTGTTTGTAAATCGTAAAACATTTACTTCTCCAAAACCTTTTTTCGCAGAGATGTAAAAATAGTACCAATGGATAGAACTAACTGAGAAACATAAAAGTTGTAAAAATCATTTTTGTATCTCTTGTAGTTTTTTTAACTCAGGCCCGGGTAGTTGCGATAGCCGAAAATGTAAAAATAAAATTAAATATTCCCCAACATATGACATATTGTGAGAATCAGTGACATGAGCAGAAGTCGCCACACAAAGAATTTTTGAAATCAGATGTATGGTTTGGGAGATTGGGCAATTTTAGTTTCCTTTCCTGACTTCCAGGTTTTCCCCCAAAATCACAGAGAAATCCTAGGTGGCGGAATTAGCCACGCCCCCTGCAACTCCTTATTTGGAACAATGTTCTGTGAAGGTGGAGGAGAGGAGAAGCTTTGACTGAAACTTTGATGAAAATGGCAAAATATGAGAAACCATACACAGCAAGTGAATGAAACTTTCCAGAAATGTAGTCATACTACCTAGGAACAATATAAACCAGGTTTGGAAGATCCAGCTAATTTAAAATTTAAATGAGACTCAGTAGTTTGGGGGGATGTCTGGTCTCAGCCTTCATTCACTCCCATGTTAATTTGGATCAAAGAAAATCTTATGTTCGCCTAATTTTAGTGTTTTTAAAACTGCCGAATCTCGGCCATTTTTGACCCTACAGGGGAAATGAATACATCTACTTGTTCCTCAAAGCCTCCTGCCACTCACAATTATTTTAGTTTTCAGCTAGCATTTACGGTTTTCTCACAAATGGCAGTAGTTCGGAGGTAAGATTTTGCTTAAAAGCCAGTGTTTCTGTGTGACACAGACTGCAGCGTGTCTGTGAATGTGTAAGGGAGGGGTCGTTGCCTAGCAACGGTGCTGCTTTGACTAACAGGTGCAGACAATTAACAGAACTATAACAGTGGGGGAGGTGCTTTAACATGATTGACAGGCAAACAGATCAACATACCTGTACTGTGAGTTACTGTGAGTACTAAGAGGTGGCAAAGTATATATGTATACATGTATAAGTACTAATACACACAAATACTTAGACCAGAGCCGTAGGCTCTGGTCTAAGTATTAGACATATATTGAGGGTGTATAAATAAATACTCACACATATGTCAAGTACTACAGACCAGAGCCGTAAGGCTCTGGTCTGTAGTACTTGACATATGCATAGTGTATATGTATTTATGTATAAGTACTCACATATGTCACAACAGCCACACCCTCTAATACTGACAGCTGATTGGCTAATATACTCCCACTCCTGTACACCTATACATGTGACATTACTTTGCTCCTATTTCTTTCTCTCTCTGACTTTCTGCCTGGATACAGCCACACCCTCTAATGCTGAAAGGTGATTGGCTAACACTCTCCCACTAGTCTACACACACACATGCAGTGCTCCGGCCACGCCCCTTTCCTGCCCATATTTGGCACAACTCTGTGTGAATGGCTCCAGCACAGGAGCTGCTTTGACTGAAACTTTGATGAAAATGCCATATTATGGAGTATAATTTACTCATTTTTAGATATGACGGTTATAACTGTTATATGGCATGCGACGAAATCCACGCGTAAAGTCGAGGTCCCGATCCAATGCTGCTTGCAGCTTTAATTAGGGACCGAGCACGCAGGGTCGAGTCCCTATGCATTTGCACACTATGTGTGCAACGCATAGGGACTCGGCCCGCAGGGCCGAGTCCCTATTGTATTTCGTTCGTTTT
Organism: Siphamia tubifer; assembly: GCA_020466265.1. Taxonomy (NCBI): domain Eukaryota; kingdom Metazoa; phylum Chordata; class Actinopteri; order Kurtiformes; family Apogonidae; genus Siphamia; species Siphamia tubifer. The sequence goes on along the minus strand of CM035798.1, from coordinate 34,727,019 downwards.
TTATTAGGGACCGAGCACGCAGGGTCGAGTCCCTATGCATTTGCACACTATGTGTGCAACGCATAGGGACTCGGCCCGCAGGGCCGAGTCCCTATTGTATTTCGTTCGTTTTTTATTATTATTATTATTTTTCTCTCACCACTTTGAAGTGGAATTTGACCCCCTAAACGTGCTCGAAAACTCAGCTATCTCGGCACGCATCTCAAGTCTGGTGAAAATCGGCGTCTGATGAAAAAAAATTCTGTGTCCAGCCCAGAATTTTCGAACTAGCAACCAAAAAAGAGAAAAAATTGGAACGTTAATAACTTTTCAGAGGTTTGCCTTAAAGACACGAAAAAAACAGCAAAAGTTGCGGCCAACATTGCTTTAGGCAAAAAATACATTTAGAGCTAGCAGATCGCGACCGAAGGTCGCGATCTGCTAGCGTGAATTGAAACGCTCCAAAATTATCTCCTCATAGGGCGTTTGTCGCAGAGACCTAAAAATGGTACCAAATTAAAGAAGAACTGGTGAATCTAAAAAGTTATATATAGCTTTTTAAAAACTCGTGTAGTTTTTGCGTTCCGCGCCCTGAAGTTTGCGACCGCCGACACTCAAAATTAAAATTTGAGTTTCTCCCAACATGTGATATATCGTGACGATCAGGACACTAAGCCGGTGTGAACTAGCGCAAAACATTTTGAATTTGACGTACGGTTTTGGAGATATCGCAATAGATATTTGCGTTTTTTCGACATTTTTGGGCAAAAACGCCGTTTCGGCTCTAAACCTCTTTAGACTGGCAGATGACCCCCTTAACGTGCACGAAATTAAATGAAATTTGGCAGGCCCGTCAGGGCCTGCCAAATTTCAATAAATATGAAGAAAAAATGGGATTCCATCCCATAATATTAATTTTATTGAGAAAAGAACGCATGGAAAATTCTGGAAAAATCACTAAAATGGCCCAAACGAGCCTTAGGAATGTCGCAGAAAGATGAGACGCACGCGCCAGCGTGCGTCTCATCCAGCCCGACATTTCATACGCTGATACCACCCATCTATCTTGGACAGGAAGTTCACAATCTGCCTTTCAAAGTAAAAGCTTCCAAATCTAAAACCTGAACCGCTTGGCCTAGAGACATGAAACTAACGCCAAAAGTTTCCTTGTCACCGTCCGAAAAATTCATACGCTGGTACTTATGGTCTATCTCCTACAGAAAGTTCGCAATCTGGACTTGTTTGGAAATCGTAAAAAATTTACTCCTCCGAAACCTTTTTTCGCAGAGATGTAAAAATAGTACCAATGGATAGAACTAACTGAGAAACATAAAAGTTGTAAAAATCATTTTTGTATCTCTTGTACTTTTTTTTTCTCACGCCCGGTTATTTGCGATAGCCGAAAATTTAAAAATAAAATTAAATATTCCCCAACATATGACATATTGTGAGAATCAGTGACATGAGCAGAAGTCGCCACACTAGGAATTTTTGAAATCAGATGTACGGTTTGGGAGATATTGCAATTTTAGTTTTCTTTTCCTCACTTTTGGATTTTTTCAGAACTCAGACTCCCTGATGGGGGAAATAGCCACGCCCCCTGCAACTCCTTATTTGGAACACTGTTCTGTGAAGGTGCAGGAGAGGAGAAGCTTTGACTGAAACTTTGATGAAAATGGCAAAATATGAGAAACCATAAACAGCAAGTGAATGAAACTTTCCAGAAATGTAGTCATACTACCTAGGAACAATATAAACCAGGTTTGGAAGATCCAGCTAATTTAAAATTTAAATGAGACTCAGTAGTTTGGGGGGATGTCTGGTCTCACCCTCCATTCACTTCCATGTTAATTTGGATCAAAGAAAATCTTATGTTCGCCTAATTTTAGTGTTTTTAAAACTGCCCAATCTCGGCCATTTGTGACCCTACAGGGGAAATGAATACATCTACGTGTTCCTCAAAGCCTCCTGCCACTCACAATTATTTTAGTTTTCAGCTAGCATTTACGGTTCTCTCACAAATGGCAGTAGTTCGGAGGTAAGATTTTGCTTAAAAGCCAGTGTTTCTGTGTGACACAGACTGCAGCGTGTCTGTGAGTATGTAAGGGAGGGGTCGTTGCCTAGCAACGGAGCAGCTTTGACTAACAGGTGCAGACAATTAACAGAACTATAACAGTGGGGAGGTGGTGCTTTAACATGATTGACAGGCAAACAGATCAACATACCCTGTACTGTGAGTTACTGTGAGTACTAAGAGGTGGCAAAGTATATATGTATACATGTATAAGTACTAATACACACAAATACTTAGACCAGAGCCGTAGGCTCTGGTCTAAGTATTTGACATATGTAGAGGGTGTATAAATAAATACTCACACATATGTCAAGTACTACAGACCAGAGCCGTAAGGCTCTGGTCTGTAGTACTTGACATATGCATAGTGTATATGTATTTATGTATAAGTACTCACATATGTCACAACAGCCACACCCTCTAATACTGACAGCTGATTGGCTAATATACTCCCACTCCTGTACACCTATACATGTGACATTACTTTGCTCCTATTTCTTTCTCTCTCTGACTTTCTGCCTGGATACAGCCACACCCTCTAATGCTGAAAGGTGATTGGCTAACACTCTCCCACTAGTCTACACACACACATGCAGTGCTCCGGCCACGCCCCTTTCCTGCCCATATTTGGCACAACTCTGTGTGAATGGCTCCAGCACAGGAGCTGCTTTGACTGAAACTTTGATGAAAATGCCATATTATGGAGTATAATTTGCTCATTTTTAGATATGACGGTTATAACTGTTATATGGCATGGGACGAAATCCACGCGTAAAGTCGAGGTCCCGATCCAATGCTGCTTGCAGCTTTAATTATTATTATTTTTCTCTCACCACTTTGAAGTGGAATTTGACCCCCTAAACGTGCTCGAAAACTCAGCTATCTCGGCACGCATCTCAAGTCTGGTGAAAATCGGCGTCTGATGAAAAAAAATTCAGTGTCCAGCCCAGAATTTTCGAACTAGCAACCAAAAAAGAGAAAAAATTGGAACGTTAATAACTTTTCAGAGGTTTGCCTTAAAGACACGAAAAAAACAGCAAAAGTTGCGGCCGACATTGCTTTAGGCAAAAAATACATTTAGAGCTAGCAGAACGCGACCGCAGGTCGCGTTCTGCTAGCGTGAATGGAAACGCTCCAAAATTATCTCCTCACAGGGCGGTTGTCGCAGAGACGTAAAAATGGTACCAAATTAAAGAGGAACTGGTGAATCTAAAAAGTTGTATATAACTTTTTAAAAACTTGTGTAGTTTTTGTGTTCCGAGCCCTGAAGTTTGCGACAGCCGACACTCAAAATTAAAATTTGAGTTTCTCCCAACATGTAATATATCGTGACGATCAGGACACTGAGCCAGTGTAAACTAGCGCAAAACATTTTGAATTTGACGTACGGTTCGGGAGATATCGTAATGGATATTTGCGTTTTCTCGAAATTTTTGGGCAAAAACGCTTTTCCTGCTCTACGCCTCTTTAGACTGGAAGATGACCCCCTTAACGTGCTCGCAATTAAATGAAATTTGGCAGGCCCGTCAGGGCCTGCCAAATTTCATTAAATGTGAAGAAAAAATGGGATTCCATCCCATAATATTAATTTTATTGAGAAAAGAACGCACGGAAAATTCCGGAAAAATCACTAAAATGGCCCAAACGAGCCTTAGGAATGTCGCAGAAAGATGAGACGCACGCGCCAGCGTGCGTCTCATCCAGCCCGACATTTCATACGCTGATACCACCCACCTATCTTGGACAGGAAGTTCACAATCTGCCTTTCAAAGTAAAAGCCTCAAAAACCTAAAAGCTGAACCGCTTGGCGTAGAGACATGAAACCAACGCCAAAAGTTTCCTTGTAACCACCCAAAAAATTCATACGCTAGTACTTATGGTCTATCTCCTACAGAAAGTTCGCAATCTGGACTTGTTTGGAAATTGTAAAAAATTTACTCCTCCGAAACCTTTTGTTGCAGAGATGTAAAAATAGTACCAATTGATAGAGCTAACTGAGAAACATAAAAGTTGTAAAAATAATTTTTGTATCTCTTGTAGTTTTTTTTACTCAGGCCCGGGTAGTTGCGATAGCCGAAAATTTAAAAATAAAATTAAATATTCCCCAACATATGACATATTGTGAGAATCAGTGACATAAGCAGAAGTCGCCACACTAAGAATTTTTGAAATCAGATGTACGGTTTGGGAGATTGGGCAATTTTAGTTTCCTTTCCTGACTTCCAGGTTTTCCCCCAAAATCACAGAGAAATCCTAGGTGGCGGAATTAGCCACGCCCCCTGCAACTCCTTATTTGGAACAATGTTCTGTGAAGGTGGAGGAGAGGAGAAGCTTTGACTGAAACTTTGATGAAAATGGCAAAATATGAGAAACCATAAACAGCAAGTGAATGAAACTTTCCAGAAATGTAGTCATACTACCTAGGAACAATATAAACCAGGTTTGGAAGATCCAGCTAATTTCAAATTTAAATGAGACTCAGTAGTTTGGGGGGATGTCTGGTCTCAGCCTTCATTCACTCCCATGTTAATTTGGATCAAAGAAAATCTTATGTTCGCCTAATTTTAGTGTTTTTAAAACTGCCCAATCTCAGCCATTTTTGACCCTACAGGGGAAATGAATACATCTACGAGTTCCTCAAAGCCTCCTGCCACTCACAATTATTTTAGTTTTCAGCTAGCATTTACGGTTCTCTCACAAATGGCAGTAGTTCGGAGGTAAGATTTTGCTTAAAAGCCAGTGTTTCTGTGTGACACAGACTGCAGCGTGTCTGTGAGTGTGTAAGGGAGGGGTCGTTGCCTAGCAACGGTGCAGCTTTGACTAACAGGTGCAGACAATTAACAGAACTATAACAGTGGGGGAGGTGCTTTAACATGATTGACAGGCAAACAGATCAACATACCCTGTACTGTGAGTTACTGTGAGTACTAAGAGGTGGCAAAGTATATATGTATACATGTATAAGTACTAATACACACAAATACTTAGACCAGAGCCGTAGGCTCTGGTCTAAGTATTTGACATATGTAGAGGATGTATAAATAAATACTCACACATATGTCAAGTACTACAGACCAGAGCCGTAAGGCTCTGGTCTGTAGTACTTGACATATGCATAGTGTATATGTATTTATGTATAAGTACTCACATATGTCAAGTACTACAGACCAGAGCCGTAAGGCTCTGGTCTGTAGTACTTGACATATGCATAGTGTATATGTATTTATGTATAAGTACTCACATATGTCACAACAGCCACACCCTCTAATACTGACAGCTGATTGGCTAATGTACTCCCACTCCTGTACACCTATACATGTGACATTACTTTGCTCCTATTTCTTTCTCTCTCTGACTTTCTGCCTGGATACAGCCACACCCTCTAATGCTGAAAGGTGATTGGCTAACACTCTCCCACTAGTCTACACACACACACATGCAGTGCTCCGGCCACGCCCCTTTCCTGCCCATATTTGGCACAACTCTATGTGAATGGCTCCAGCACAGGAGCTGCTTTGACTGAAACTTTGATGAAAATGCCATATTATGGAGTATAATTTGCTCATTTTTAGATATGACGGTTATAACTGTTATATGGCATGCGACGAAATCCACGCGTAAAGTCGAGGTCCCGATCCAATGCTGCTTGCAGCTTTAATTAGGGACCGAGCACGCAGGGTCGAGTCCCTATGCATTTGCACACTATGTGTGCAACGCATAGGGACTCGGCCCGCAGGGCCGAGTCCCTATTGTAATTCGTTCGTTTTTTATTATTATTATTATTTTTCTTACGCCGGCACTTTGAACTGGAATTTGACCCCCTAAACGTGCACGAAAACTCAGCTATCTCGGCACGCATCTCAAGTCTGGTGAAAATTGCTGTCTGATGAAAAAAAATTCTCCCGACATCCCATAATTTTCGAACTAGCAACCAAAAAATAGAAAAAATTGGAACGTTAATAACTTTTCAGAGGTTCGCCTTAAAGACACGAAAAAAACAGCAAAAGTTGCGGCCAACATTACTTGAGGCAAAAAATACATTTAGAGCTAGCAGATCGCGACCGAAGGTCGCGATCTGCTAGCGTGAATGGAAACGCTCCAAAATAATCTCCTCATAGGGCGTTTGTAGCAGAGACCTAAAAATGATACCAAATTAAAGAGGAACTGGTGACTCCAAAAAGTTGTATATAACTTTTTAAAAACTGGTGTAGTTTTTGCGTTCCGCGCCCTGAAGTTTGCGACCGCCGACACTCAAAATTAAAATTTGAGTTTCTCCCAACATGTCATATATCGTGACGATCACGACACTGAACCGGTGTGAACTAGCGCAAAACATTTTGAATTTGACGTACGGTTTGGGAGATATCGCAATAGATATTTGCGTTTTTTCGACATTTTTGGGCAAAAACGCCTTTTCGCCTCTACGCCTCTTTAGACTGGCAGATGACCCCCTTAACATGCTCGCAAATAAATGAAATTTGGCAGGCCCGTCAGGGCCTGCCAAATTTCATTAAATATGAAGAAAAAATGTGATTCCATCCCATAATATTAATTTTATTGAGAAAAGAACGCACGGAAAATTCCGGAAAAATCACTAAAATGGCCCAAACGAGCCTTAGGAATGTCGCAGAAAGATGAGACGCACGCGCCAGCGTGCGTCTCATCCAGCTCGACATTTCATACGCTGATACCACCCATCTATCTTGGACAGGAAGTTCACAATCTGCCTTTCAAAGTAAAAGCTTCCAAATCTAAAACCTGAACCGCTTGGCCTAGAGACATGAAACCAACGCCAAAAGTTTCCTTGTAACCGTCCGAGAAATTCATACGCTGGTACTTTTGGTCTATCTCCTACAGAAAGTTCGCAATCTGGACTTGTTTGGAAATCGTAAAAAATGTACTTCTCAAAAGCCGTTTGTCACAGAGATGTAAAAATAGTACCAATGGATAGAGCTAACTGAGACACATAAAAGTTGTAAAAATCATTTTTGTATCTCTTGTAGTTTTTTTTACTCAGGCCCGGGTAGTTGCGATAGCCGAAAATTTAAAATTAAAATTAAATATTCCCCAACATATGACATATTGTGAGAATCAGTGACATGAGTAGAAGTCGCCACACTAAGAATTTTTGATATCAGATGTACGGTTTGGGAGATTGGGCAATTTTAGTTTCCTTTCCTGACTTCCAGGTTTTCCCCCAAAATCACAGAAAAATCCTAGGTGGCGGAATTAGCCACGCCCCCTGCAACTCCTTATTTGGAACAATGTTCTGTGAAGGTGGAGGAGAGGAGAAGCTTTGACTGAAACTTTGATGAAAATGGCAAAATATGACAAACCATCCACAGCAAGTGAATGAAACTTTCCAGAAATGTAGTCATACTACCTAGGAACAATATAAACCAGGTTTGGAAGATCCAGCTAATTTAAAATTTAAATGAGACTCAGTAGTTTGGGGGGATGTCTGGTCTCAGCCTTCATTCACTCCCATGTTAATTTGGATCAAAGAAAATCTTATGTTCGCCTAATTTTAGTGTTTTTAAAACTGCCGAATCTCGGCCATTTTTGACCCTACAGGGGAAATTAATACATCTACTTGTTCCTCAAAGCCTCCTGCCACTCACAATCATTTTGGTTTTGAGCTAGCATTTACGGTTCTCTCACAAATGGCAGTAGTTCGGAGGTAAGATTTTGCTTAAAAGCCAGTGTTTCTGTGTGACACAGACTGCAGCGTGTCTGTGAGTGTGTAAGGGAGGGGTCGTTGCCTAGCAACGGTGCAGCTTTGACTAACAGGTGCAGACAATTAACAGAACTATAACAGTGGGGGAGGTGCTTTAACATGATTGACAGGCAAACAGATCAACATACCCTGTACTGTGAGTTACTGTGAGTACTAAGAGGTGGCAAAGTATATATGTATACATGTATAAGTACTAATACACACAAATACTTAGACCAGAGCCGTAGGCTCTGGTCTAAGTATTTGACATATGTACAGTGTGTATAAATAAATACTCACACATATGTCAAATACTACAGACCAGAGCCGTAAGGCTCTGGTCTGTAGTACTTGACATATGCATAGTGTATATGTATTTATGTATAAGTACTCACATATGTCAAGTACTACAGACCAGAGCCGTAAGGCTCTGGTCTGTAGTACTTGACATATGCATAGTGTATATGTATTTATGTATAAGTACTCACATATGTCAAGTACTACAGACCAGAGCCGTAAGGCTCTGGTCTGTAGTACTTGACATATGCATAGTGTATATGTATTTATGTATAAGTACTCACATATGTCACAACAGCCACACCCTCTAATACTGACAGCTGATTGGCTAATATACTCCCACTCCTGTACACCTATACATGTGACATTACTTTGCTCCTATTTCTCTCTCTCTCTCTCTCTGACTTTCCTCCTGGATGCAGCCACACCCTCTAAAGCTGACAGCTGATTGGCTAACACTCTCACCCTGCTCTACACATACATGCAGTGCTCCGGCCACGCCCCCTTCCCTCTATATATAGGGCACAACTCTGTGTGAATGGCTCCAGCACAGGAGCTGCTTTGACTGAAACTTTGATGAAAATGCCATATTATGGAGTATAATTTGCTCATTTTTAGGTATGAGGGTTAAAACGTGTCGTGGCATGGGACGAAATCCACGCGTAAAGTCGAGGTCCCGATCCAATGCTGCTTGCAGCTTTAATTATTATTATTATTTTCCTCCGTGTCAACGACGTGGATTTTGACCCCCTAAACGTGCACGAAAACTCAGCTATCTCGGCACGCATCTCAAGTCTGGTGAAAAATTTGATAAAATGAAAAAAAATTCTCCCGACATCCCAGAATTTTCGAACTAGCAACCAAAAAAAAAAAAAAATTGGAACGTTAATAACTTTTCAGAGGTTCGCCTTAAAGACACGAAAAAAACAGTAAAAGTTGCGGCCGACATGACTTGAGGTGAAAAATACATTTAGAGCTAGCAGATCGCGACCGAAGGTCGCGATCTGCTAGCGTGAATGGAAATGCTCAAAAATTATCTCCTCATAGGGCGTTTGTCGCAGAGATGTAAAAATGGTACCAAATTAAAGAGGAACTGGTGAATCTAAAAAGTTGTATATAGCTTTTTAAAAACTCGTGTAGTTTTTGCGTTCCGCGCCCTGAAGTTTGCGACCGCCGACACTCAAAATTAAAATTTGAGTTTCTCCCAACATGTGATATATCGTGACGATCAGGACACTGAGCCGGTGTGAACTAGCGCAAAACATTTTGGATTTGACATACGGTTTGGGAGATATCGCAATAGATATTTGCGTTTTTTCGACATTTTTGGGCAAAAACGCCTTTTCGGCTCTATGCCTCTTTAGACTGGCAGATGACCCCCTTAACATGCTCGCAATGAAATGAAATTTGGTAGGCCCGTCAGGGCCTACCAAATTTCATTAAATATGAAGAAAAAATGTGATTCCATCCCATAATATTAATTTTATTGAGAAAAGAACGCACGGAAAATTCCAGAAAAATCACTAAAATGGCCCAAACGAGCCTTAGGAATGTCGTAGAAAGATGAGACGCACGCGCCAGCGTGGTATCAGCGTATGAAATGTCGGGCTAGATGAGACGCACGCGCCAGCGTGCGTCTCATCCAGCCCGACATTTCATACGCTGATACCACCCATCTATCTTGGACAGGAAGTTCACAATCTGCCTTTCAAAGTAAAAGCTTCCAAATCTAAAACCTGAACCGCTTGGCCTAGAGACATGAAACCAACGCTAAAAGTTTCCTTGTAACCGTCCAAGAAATTCATACGCTGGTACTTATGGTCTATCTCCTACAAAAAGTTCGCAATCTGGACTTGTTTGGAAATCGTAAAAAATTTACTTCTCCGAAGCCTTATGTCGCAGAGATGTAAAAATAGTACCAATGGATAGAGCTAACTGAGTAACATAAAAGTTGTAAAAATCATTTTTGTATCTCTTGTAGTTTTTTTTACTCAGGCCCGGTTAGTTGCGATAGCCGAAACTTAAAAATTAAAATTAAAACATCTGCTACATATGACATATTGTGAGAATCAGTGATATGAGCAGAAGTCGCCACACTAAGAATTTTCGAAATCAGATGTACGGTTTGGGAGATATTGCAAATTTAGTTTATTTCTGATTTTCTTTTCCAGACCTCTTTCTCCCTCTCATCCACCTTGGCAAACAGTGCACTTGAAGGCCACGCCCCCTGCAACTCCTTATTTGGTACAATGCTTTTGTGTGGGTGCAGTAGAGGAGCAGCTTTGACTGAAACTTTGATGAAAATGGCAAAATATGAGAAACCATACACAGCAAGTGAATGAAACTTTCCAGAAATGTAGTCATACTACCTAGGAACAATATAAACCAGGTTTGGAAGATCCAGCTAATTTAAAATTTAAATGAGACTCAGTAGTTTGGGGGGATGTCTGGTCTCAGCCTCCATTCACTCCCATGTTAATTTGGATCAAAGAAAATCTTATGTTCGCCTAATTTTAGTGTTTTTAAAACTGCCGAATCTCGGCCATTTTTGACCCTACAGGGGAAATGAATATATCTACTTGTTCCTCAAAGCCTCCTGCCACTCACAATCATTTTGGTTTTGAGCTACCATTTACGGTTCTCTCACAAATGGCAGTAGTTCGGAGGTAAGATTAGGCTTGAAAGCCAGGGTCCAGGGGGAGAGGCTCTTTTAGCAACGTGCATTCGTGTAGGAGGAAAAAGGTGGGGGCCGTTACCAGGGCAAAGGAGCAGCTTTCATTAACAGGTGCAGACAATGAAGAGAAGTTGAACAGACTGTGGGAGGAGCTTTAACATGATTGACAGGCAATTTCTCTCATACAGACACAGGGCACATACACAAACCTATATACACACATATACATGGAATGACCTACACACATGGCATATACACAGTGTATGGCATGTACACAGAGTGTATGTATGTTTATATACACAGTGTGTGTGACATATACTTTGCTTCTTTTTGCCCTCTCTCACTCTTCTTTTCTGCCCAGCAACAGCACACCCTCTAATACTGACAGCTGATTGGCTAATATGCTCCCATTCCTGTACACCTATACATGTGACATACACTTTGCTCCTATTTCTTTCTCTCTCTGACTTTCTGCCTGGATACAGCCACACCCTCTAAAGCTGACAGCTGATTGGCTAACACTCTCACCCTGCTCTACACATACATGCAGTGCTGCGGCCACGCCCCCTTCCCTCCATATATAGGGCACAACTCTGTGTGAATGGCTCCAGCACAGGAGCTGCTTTGACTGAAACTTTGATGAAAATGCCATATTATGGAGTATAATTTGCTCATTTTTAGATATGAGGGTTATAACGTGTTATGGCATGGGACGAAATCCACGCGTAAAGTCGAGGTCCCGATCCAATGCTGCTTGCAGCTTTAATTAGGGACCGAGCACGCAGGGTCGAGGCCCTATGCATTTGCACACTATGTGTGCAACGCATAGGGACTCGGCCCGCAGGGCCGAGTCCCTATTGTAATTCGTTCGTTTTTTATTAGGGACCGAGCACGCAGGGTCGAGTCCCTATGCATTTGCACACTATGTGTGCAACGCATAGGGACTCGGCCCGCAGGGCCGAGTCCCTATTGTAATTCGTTCGTTTTTTATTATTATTATTTTTCTTACGCCGGCACTTTGAACTGGAATTTGACCCCCTAAACATGCACGAAAACTCAGCTATCTCGGAACGCATTTCAAGTCTGGTGAAAATTGCGTTCTGATGAAAAAAAATTCTCCCGACATCCCATAATTTTCGAACTAGCAACCAAAAAAGAGGAAAAATTGGAACGTTAATAACTTTTCAGAGGTTCGCCTTAAAGACACGAAAAAAACAGCAAAAGTTGCGGCCAACATTACTTGAGGCAAAAAATACATTTAGAGCTAGCAGAACGCGACCGCAGGTCGCGTTCTGCTAGCGTGAATGGAAACGCCCCAAAATTATCTCCTCATAGGGCGTTTGTCGCAGAGATCTAAAAATGGTACCAAATTAAAGAAGAACTGGTCAGTCCAAAAAGTTATATATAACTTTTTAAAAACTCGTGTAGTTTTTGCGTTCCGCGCCCTGAAGTTTGCGACCGCCGACACTCAAAATTAAAATTTGAGTTTCTCCCAACATGTGATATATCGTGACGATCAGGATACTGAACCGGTGTGAACTAGCGCAAAACATTTTAAATTTGACCTACGGTTTGGGAGATATCGCAATAGATATTTGCGTTTTTTCGACATTTTTTGGCAAAAACGCCTTTTCGGCTCTACGCCTCTTTAGACTGGTAGATGACCCCCTTAACATGCTCGTAAATAAATGAAATTTGGCAGGCCCGTCAGGGCCTGCCAAATTTCATTAAATATGAAGAAAAAATGTGATTCCATCCCATAATATTAATTTTATTGAGAAAAGAACGCACGGAAAATTCCGGAAAAATCACTAAAACGGCCCAAACGAGCCTTAGGAATGTGGCAGAAAGATGAGACGCACGCGCCAGCGTGCGTCTCATCCAGCCCGACATTTCATACGCTGATACCACCCATCTATCTTGGACAGGAAGTTCAAAATCTGCCTTTCAAAGTAAAAGCTTCAAAATCTAAAACCTGAACCGCTTGGCCTAGAGACATGAAACCAACGCCAAAAGTTTCCTTGTACCCGCCCGAGAAATTCATATGCTGGTACTTATGGTCTATCTCCTACAGAAAGTTCGCAATCTGGACTTGTTTGGAAATCGTAAAAAGTTTACTCATCCGAAGCCGTTTGTCACAGAGATTTAAAAATAGTACCAATCGATAGAGCTAATTGAGAAACATAAAAGTTGTAAAAATCTTTTTTGTATCTTTTCTAGTTTTTTTGTTTCAGCCATGGATATTTGCGATGGCCGAAACTTAAAAATTAAAATTAAATATTCCCCAACATGTGACATATTGTGAGAATCACGAGAAAGAGCAGAAGTTGCCACACCAAAAAATTTCCAAATACAATGTACGGTTTGGGAGATATCACAATTTTAGTTTTTATTCCTATTTCATCTCTGTGAACTGCTCTCTGAGGTCTGGGAAATAGCCACGCCCCCTGCAACTCCTTATTTGGAACAATGTTCTGTGAAGGTGCAGGAGAGGAGAAGCTTTGAATGAAACTTTGATGAAAATGGCAAAATATGAGAAACCATAAACAGCAAGTGAATGAAACTTTCCAGAAATGTAGTCATACTACCTAGGAACAATATAAACCAGGTTTGGAAGATCCAGCTAATTTAAAATTTAAATGAGACTCAGTAGTTTGGGGGGATGTCTGGTCTCAGCCTCCATTCACTCCCATGTTAATTTGGATCAAAGAAAATCTTATGTTCGCCTAATTTTAGTGTTTTTAAAACTGCCGAATCTCGGCCATTTTTGACCCTACAGGGGAAATTAATACATCTACTTGTTCCTCAAAGCCTCCTGCCACTCACAATCATTTTGGTTTTGAGCTACCATTTACGGTTCTCTCACAAATGGCAGTAGTTCGGAGGTAAGATTTGGCTTTAAAAGACATTGACGGGGGGACAGGCTGTGCATATGTGTAGGAGGAAAAAGGTGGGGGCCGTTACCAGGGCAACGGAGCAGCTTTCATTAACAGGTGCAGACAATGAAGAGAAGTTGAACAGACTGTGGGAGGAGCTTTAACATGATTGACAGGCAAATTCTCTCATACAGACACAGGGCACATACACAAACCTATATACACACATGTATATGGAATAACCTACACACATGGCATATACATAATGTATGTCATGTACACAGAGTATGTGTATGTTTATATACACAGTGTGTGTGACATATACTTTGCTCCTTTTTGCCCTCTCTCACTCTTCTTTTCTGCCCAGCAACAGCACACCCTCTAATACTGACAGCTGATTGGCTAATATGCTCCCACTCCTGTACACCTATACATGTGACATACACTTTGCTCCTATTTCTTTCTCTCTCTGACTTTCTGCCTGGATACAGCCACACCCTCTAAAGCTGAAAGCTGATTGGCTAACACTCTCACCCTGCTCTACACATACATGCAGTGTTGCGGCCACGCCCCTTTCCTGCCCATATTTGGCACAACTCTGTGTGAATGGATCCAGCACAGGAGCTGCTTTGACTTAAACTTTGATGAAAATGCCATATTATGGAGTATAATTTGCTCATTTTTAGATATGAGGGTTATAACGTGTTATGGCATGGGACGAAATCCACGCGTAAAGTCGAGGTCCCGATCCAATGCTGCTTGCAGCTTTAATTATTATTATTTTTCTCTCACCACTTTGAAGTGGAATTTGACCCCCTAAACGTGCTCGAAAACTCAGCTATCTTGGCACGCATCTCAAGTCTGGTGAAAATCGGCGTCTGATGAAAAAAAATTCTGTGTCCAGCCCAGAATTTTCGAACTAGCAACCAAAAAAGAGAAAAAATTGGAACGTTAATAACTTTTCAGAGGTTTGCCTTAAAGACACGAAAAAAACAGCAAAAGTTGCGGCCAACATTGCTTTAGGCAAAAAATACATTTAGAGCTAGCAGATCGCGACCGAAGGTCGCGATCTGCTAGCGTGAATTGAAACGCTCCAAAATTATCTCCTCATAGGGCGTTTGTCGCAGAGACCTAAAAATGGTACCAAATTAAAGAAGAACTGGTGAATCTAAAAAGTTATATATAGCTTTTTAAAAACTCATGTAGTTTTTGTGTTCCGCGCCCTGAAGTTTGCGACCGCCGACACTCAAAATTAAAATTTGAGTTTCTCCCAACATGTGATATATCGTGACGATCAGGACACTAAGCCGGTGTGAACTAGCGCAAAACATTTTGAATTTGACGTACGGTTTGGGAGATATCGCAATAGATATTTGCGTTTTTTCGACATTTTTGGGCAAAAACGCCTTTTCGGCTCTACGCCTCTTTAGACTGGCAGATGACCCCCTTAACATGCTCGCAAATAAATGAAATTTGGCAGGCCCGTCAGGGCCTACCAAATTTCATTAAATATGAAGAAAAAATGTGATTCCATCCCATAATATTAATTTTATTGAGAAAAGAACGCATGGAAAATTCCGGAAAAATCACTAAAATGGCCCAAACAAGCCTTAGGAATGTCGCAGAAAGATGAGACGCACGCGCCAGCGTGCGTCTCATCCAGCCCGACATTTCATACGCTGATACCACCCATCTATATTGGACAGGAAGTTCACAATCTGCCTTTCAAAGTAAAAGCTTCCAAATCTAAAACCTGAACCGCTTGGCCTAGAGACATGAAACCAACGCCAAAAGTTTCCTTGTAACCGTCCGAAAAATTCATATGCTGGTACTTATGGTCTATCTCCTACAGAAAGTTCGCAATCTGGACTTGTTTGGAAATCGTAAAAAATTTACTCCTCCGAAGCCTTATGTCGCAGAGATGTAAAAATAGTACCAATGTATAGAGCTAACTGAGAAACATAAAAGTTGTAAAAATCATTTTTGTATCTCTTGTAGTTTTTTTTACTCAGGCCCGGTTAGTTGCGATAGCCGAAAATTTAAAAATAAAATTAAATATTCCCCAACATGTGACATATTGTGAGAATCACGAGAAAGAGCAGAAGTTGCTACAACAAATATTTTCTAAATACAATATACGGTTTGGGAGATATCACAATTTTAGTTTTCTTTTCCTAAATTTTAGATTTTTTCAGGACTCAGACTCGCTGATGGGGGAATTAGCCACGCCCCCTGCAACTCCTTATTTGGCACAGGCTCTGTGAGGTGAGGAGAGGAGAAGCTTTGACTGAAACTTTGATGAAAATGGCAAAATATAAGAAACCATAAACAGCAAGTGAATGAAACTTTCCAGAAATGTAGTCATACTACCTAGGAACAATATAAACCAGGTTTGGAAGATCCAGCTAATTTAAAATTTAAATGAGACTCAGTAGTTTGGGGGGATGTCTGGTCTCAGCCTCCATTCACTTCCATGTTAATTTGGATCAAAGAAAATCTTATGTTCGCCTAATTTTAGTGTTTTTAAAACTGCCCAATCTCGGCCATTTTTGACCCTACAGGGGAAATGAATACATCTACGTGTTCCTCAAAGCCTCCTGCCACTCACAATTATTTTAGTTTTCAGCTAGCATTTACGGTTCTCTCACAAATGGCAGTAGTTCGGAGGTAAGATTTTGCTTAAAAGCCAGTGTTTCTGTGTGACACAGACTGCAGCGTGTCTGTGAGTGTGTAAGGGAGGGGTCGTTGCCTAGCAACGGTGCTGCTTTGACTAACAGGTGCAGACAATTAACAGAACTATAACAGTGGGGGAGGTGCTTTAACATGGTTGACAGGCAAACAGATCAACATACCTGTACTGTGAGTTACTGTGAGTACTAAGAGGTGGCAAAGTATATATGTATACATGTATAAGTACTAATACACACAAATACTTAGACCAGAGCCGTAGGCTCTGGTCTAAGTATTTGACACATGTAGAGGGTGTATAAATAAATACTCACACATATGTCAAGTACTACAGACCAGAGCCGTAAGGCTCTGGTCTGTAGTACTTGACATATGCATAGTGTATATGTATTTATGTATAAGTACTCACATATGTCAAGTACTACAGACCAGAGCCGTAAGGCTCTGGTTTGTAGTACTTGACATATGCATAGTGTATATGTATTTATGTATAAGTACTCACATATGTCAAGTACTACAGACCAGAGCCGTAAGGCTCTGGTCTGTAGTACCTCTCTCACTCTGCTTTCTGCCCAGCAACAGCCACACCCTCTAATACTGACAGCTGATTGGCTAATATGCTCCCACTCCTGTACACCTATACATGTGACATTACTTTGCTCCCATTTCTCTCTCTCTCTGACTTTCTGCCTGGATACAGCCACACCCTCTAAAGCTGACAGCTGATTGGCTAACACTCTCACCCTGCTCTACACATACGTGCAGTGCTGCGGCCACGCCCCCTTCCCTCCATATATAGGGCACAACTCTGTGTGAATGGCTCCAGCACAGGACCTGCTTTGACTGAAACTTTGATGAAAATGCCATATTATGGAGTATAATTTGCTCATTTTTAGATATGAGGGTTATAACGTGTTATGGCATGGGACGAAATCCACGCGTAAAGTCGAGGTCCCGATCCAATGCTGCTTGCAGCTTTAATTAGGGACCGAGCACGCAGGGTCGAGGCCCTATGCATTTGCACACTATGTGTGCAACGCATAGGGACTCGGCCCGCAGGGCCGAGTCCCTATTGTAATTCGTTCGTTTTTTATTATTATTATTATTATTTTTCTTACGCCGGCACTTTGAACTGGAATTTGACCCCCTAAACGTGCACGAAAACTCAGCTATCTCGGCACGCATTTCAAGTCTGGTGAAAATTGCGTTCTGATGAAAAAAAATTCTCCCGACATCCCATAATTTTCGAACTAGCAACCAAAAAAGAGGAAAAAATTGGAACGGTAATAACTTTTCAGAGGTTTGCCTTAAAGACACGAAAAAAACAGCAAAAGTTGCGGCCGACATTGCTTGAGGCAAAAAATACATTTAGAGCTAGCAGATCGCGACCAAAGGTCGCGATCTGCTAGCGTGAATGGAAACGCTCAAAAATTATCTCCTCATAGGGCGTTTGTCGCAGAGATGTAAAAATGGTACCAAATTAAAGAGGAACGGGAGAATCCAAAAAGTTGTATATAACTTTTTAAAAACTCGTGTAGTTTTTGCGTTCCGCGCCCTGAAGTTTGCGACCGCCGACACTCAAAATTAAAATTTGAGTTTCTCCCAACATGTGATATATCGGGACGATCAGGACACTGAACCGGTGTGAACTAGCGCAAAACATTTTGAATTTGACGTACGGTTTGGGAGATATCGCAATAGATATTTGCGTTTTTTCGACATTTTTGGGCAAAAACGCTTTTCCTGCTCTACGCCTCTTTAGACTGGAAGATGACCCCCTTAACATGCTCGCAATTAAATGAAATTTGGCAGGCCCGTTAGGGCCTGCCAAATTTCATTATATATGAAGAAAAAATGGGATTCCATCCCATAATATTAATTTTATTGAGAAAAGAACGCATGGAAAATTCTGGAAAAATCACTAAAATGGCCCAAACAAGCCTTAGGAATGTTGCAGAAAGATGAGACGCACGCGCCAGCGTGCGTCTCATCCAGCCCGACATTTCATATGCTGATACCACCCATCTATCTTGGACAGGAAGTTCACAATCTGCCTTTCAAAGTAAAAGCTTCCAAATCTAAAATCTGAACCGCTTGGCCTAGAGACATGAAACCAATGCCAAAAGTTTCCTTGTAACCGCCCGAAAAATTCATATGCTGGTACTTATGGTCTATCTCCTACAGAAAGTTCGCAATCTGGACTTGTTTGGAAATCGTAAAAAATTTACTACTCAGAAGCCGTTTGGCACAAAGATGTAAAAACAGTACCAATGGATAGAGCTAATTGAGACACATAAAAGTTGTAAAAATAATTTTTGTATCTCTTGTAGTTTTTTTTACTCAGGCCCGGGTAGTTGCGATAGCCGAAAATTTAAAAATAAAATTAAATATTCCCCAACATATGACATATTGTGAGAATCAGTGACATGAGCAGAAGTCGCCACACTAAGAATTTTTGAAATCAGATGTACGGTTTGGGAGATTGGGCAATTTTAGTTTCCTTTCCTGACTTCCAGGTTTTCCCCCAAAATCACAGAGAAGTGCTATGTGGCGGAATTAGCCACGCCCCCTGCAACTCCTTATTTGGAACAATGTTCTGTGAAGGTGGAGGAGAGGAGAAGCTTTGACTGAAACTTTGATGAAAATGGCAAAATATGAGAAACCATAAACAGCAAGTGAATGAAACTTTCCAGAAATGTAGTCATACTACCTAGGAACAATATAAACCAGGTTTGGAAGATCCAGCTAATTTAAAATTTAAATGAGACTCAGTAGTTTGGGGGGATGTCTGGTCTCAGCCTCCATTCACTCCCATGTTAATTTGGATCAAAGAAAATCTTATGTTCGCCTAATTTTAGTGTTTTTAAAACTGCCCAATCTCGGCCATTTTTGACCCTACAGGGGAAATGAATACATCTACGTGTTCCTCAAAGCCTCCTGCCACTCACAATTATTTTAGTTTTCAGCTAGCATTTACGGTTCTCTCACAAATGGCAGTAGTTCGGAGGTAAGATTTTGCTTAAAAGCCAGTGTTTTCTGTGTGACACAGACTGCAGCGTGTCTGTGAGTGTGTAAGGGAGGGGTCGTTGCCTAGCAACGGTGCAGCTTTGACTAACAGGTGCAGACAATTAACAGAACTATAACAGTGGGGGAGGTGCTTTAACATGATTGACAGGCAAACAGATCAACATACCCTGTACTGTGAGTTACTGTGAGTACTAAGAGGTGGCAAAGTATATATGTATACATGTATAAGTACTAATACACACAAATACTTAGACCAGAGCCGTAGGCTCTGGTCTAAGTATTTGACATATGTAGAGGGTGTATAAATAAATACTCACACATATGTCAAGTACTACAGACCAGAGCCGTAAGGCTCTGGTCTGTAGTACTTGACATATGCATAGTGTATATGTATTTATGTATAAGTACTCACATATGTCAAGTACTACAGACCAGAGCCGTAAGGCTCTGGTCTGTAGTACTTGACATATGCATAGTGTATATGTATTTATGTATAAGTACTCACATATGTCACAACAGCCACACCCTCTAATACTGACAGCTGATTGGCTAATATACTCCCACTCCTGTACACCTATACATGTGACATTACTTTGCTCCTATTTCTTTCTCTCTCTGACTTTCTGCCTGGATACAGCCACACCCTCTAATGCTGAAAGGTGATTGGCTAACACTCTCCCACTAGTCTACACACACACATGCAGTGCTCCGGCCACGCCCCTTTCCTGCCCATATTTGGCACAACTCTATGTGAATGGCTCCAGCACAGGAGCTGCTTTGACTGAAACTTTGATGAAAATGCCATATTATGGAGTATAATTTGCTCATTTTTAGATATGACGGTTATAACTGTTATATGGCATGCGACGAAATCCACGCGTAAAGTCGAGGTCCCGATCCAATGCTGCTTGCAGCTTTAATTATTATTATTATTATACCGCCACCTCTTTGAACTGGAATTTGACCCCCTAAACATGCTCGAAAACTCAGCTATCTCGGCACGCATCTCAAGTCTGGTGAAAATCGGCGTCTGATGAAAAAAAATTCTGTGTCCAGCCCAGAATTTTCGAACTAGCAACCAAAAAATAGGAAAAATTGGAACGTTAATAACTTTTCAGAGGTTCGCCTTAAAGACATGAAAAAAACAGCAAAAGTTGCGGCCAACAATACTTGAGGCAAAAAATACATTTAGAGCTAGCAGATCGCGACCGAAGGTCGCGATCTGCTAGCGTGAATGGAAACGCTCAAAAATTATCTCCTCATAGGGCGTTTGTCGCAGAGACCTAAAAATGGTACCAAATTAAAGAGGAACGGGAGAATCCAAAAAGTTGTATATAACTTTTTAAAAACTCGTGTAGTTTTCGCGTTCCGCGCCCTGAAGTTTGCGACCGCCGACACTCAAAATTAAAATTTGAGTTTCTCCCAACATGTGATATATCGTGACGATCAGGACACTGAACTGGTGTGAACTAGCGCAAAACATTTTGAATTTGACGTACGGTTTGGGAGATATCGCAATAGATATTTGCGTTTTTTTCGACATTTTTGGGCAAAAACGCCTTTTCGGCTCTACGCCTCTTTAGACTGGCAGATGACCCCCTTAACATGCTCGCAAATAAATGAAATTTGGCAGGCCCGTCAGGGCCTGCCAAATTTCATTAAATATGAAGAAAAAATGTGATTCCATCCCATAATATTAATTTTATTGAGAAAAGAACGCATGGAAAATTCCGGAAAAATCACTAAAATGGCCCAAACAAGCCTTAGGAATGTCGCAGAAAGATGAGACGCACGCGCCAGCGTGCGTCTCATCCAGCCCGACATTTCATACACTGATACCACCCATCTATCTTGGACAGGAAGTTCACAATCTGCCTTTCAAAGTAAAAGCTTCCAAATCTAAAACCTGAACCGCTTGGCCTAGAGACATGAAACCAACGCCAAAAGTTTCCTTGTAACCGTCCGAAAAATTCATATGCTGGTACTTATGGTCTATCTCCTACAGAAAGTTCGCAATCTGGAATGGTTTGGAAATCGTAAAAAATTTACTTCTCCGAAACCTTTTGTCACAGAGATGTAGAAATAGGACCAATGGATAGAGATAACTGAGAAACATAAAAGTTGTAAAAATCATTTTTGTATCTCTTGTAGTTTTTTTTTCTCAGGCCCGGTTAGTTGCGATAGCCGAAAATTTAAAATTAAAATTAAATATTCCCCAACATATGACATATTGTGAGAATCAGTGACATGAGCAGAAGTCGCCACACTAAGAATTTTTGAAATCAGATGTACGGTTTGGGAGATTGGGCAATTTTAGTTTCCTTTCCTGACTTCCAGGTTTTCCCCCAAAATCACAGAGAAATCCTAGGTGGCGGAATTAGCCACGCCCCCTGCAACTCCTTATTTGGAACACTGTTCTGTGAAGGTGCAGGAGAGGAGAAGCTTTGACTGAAACTTTGATGAAAATGGCAAAATATGAGAAACCATAAACAGCAAGTAAATGAAACTTTCCAGAAATGTAGTCATACTACCTAGGAACAATATAAACCAGGTTTGGAAGATCCAGCTAATTTAAAATTTAAATGAGACTCAGTAGTTTGGGGGGGATGTCTGGTCTCAGCCTCCATTCACTTCCATGTTAATTTGGATCAAAGAAAATCTTATGTTCGCCTAATTTTAGTGTTTTTAAAACTGCCCAATCTCGGCCATTTTTGACCCTACAGGGGAAATGAATACATCTACGTGTTCCTCAAAGCCTCCTGCCACTCACAATCATTTTGGTTTTGAGCTAGCATTTACGGTTCTCTCACAAATGGCAGTAGTTCGGAGGTAAGATTTTGCTTAAAAGCCAGTGTTTCTGTGTGACACAGACTGCAGCGTGTCTGTGAGTGTGTAAGGGAGGGGTCGTTGCCTAGCAACGGAGCAGCTTTGACTAACAGGTGCAGACAATTAACAGAACTATAACAGTGGGGGAGGTGCTTTAACATGATTGACAGGCAAACAGATCAACATACCCTGTACTGTGAGTTACTGTGAGTACTAAGAGGTGGCAAAGTATATATGTATACATGTATAAGTACTAATACACACAAATACTTAGACCAGAGCCGTAGGCTCTGGTCTAAGTATTTGACATATGTAGAGGGTGTATAAATAAATACTCACACATATGTCAAGTACTACAGACCAGAGCCGTAAGGCTCTGGTCTGTAGTACTTGACATATGCATAGTGTATATGTATTTATGTATAAGTACTCACATATGTCAAGTACTACAGACCAGAGCCGTAAGGCTCTGGTCTGTAGTACTTGACATATGCATAGTGTATATGTATTTATGTATAAGTACTCACATATGTCAAGTACTACAGACCAGAGCCGTAAGGCTCTGGTCTGTAGTACTTGACATATGCATAGTGTATATGTATTTATGTATAAGTACTCACATATGTCACAACAGCCACACCCTCTAATACTGACAGCTGATTGGCTAATATACTCCCACTCCTGTACACCTATACATGTGACATTACTTTGCTCCTATTTCTTTCTCTCTCTGACTTTCTGCCTGGATACAGCCACACCCTCTAATGCTGAAAGGTGATTGGCTAACACTCTCCCACTAGTCTACACACACACATGCAGTGCTCCGGCCACGCCCCTTTCCTGCCCATATTTGGCACAACTCTGTGTGAATGGCTCCAGCACAGGAGCTGCTTTGACTGAAACTTTGATGAAAATGCCATATTATGGAGTATAATTTGCTCATTTTTAGATATGACGGTTATAACTGTTATATGGCATGCGACGAAATCCACGCGTAAAGTCGAGGTCCCGATCCAATGCTGCTTGCAGCTTTAATATTATTATTATTATTTTCCGCCGAATCAAAGTGGATTTTGACCCCCTAAACGTGCACGAAAACTCAGCTATCTCGGCACGCATCTCAAGTCTGGTGAAAAATTTGATAAAATGAAAAAAAATTCTCCCGACATCCCATAATTTTCGAACTAGCAACCAAAAAAGAGAAAAAATTGGAACGTTAATAACTTTTCAGAGGCTCGCTTTAAATAAATGACAAAAACAGCAAAAGTTGCGGCCGACATTACTTGAGGCAAAAAATACATTTAGAGCTAGCAGATCGCGACCGAAGGTCGCGATCTGCTAGCGTGAATGGAAATGCTCCAAAATTATCTCCTCATAGGGCGTTTGTCGCAGAGATGTAAAAATGGTACCAAATTAAAGAGGAACGGGTGAATCCAAAAAGTTATATATAACTTTTTAAAAACTCGTGTAGTTTTTGCGTTTCGTGCCCGGATATTTGCGACCTCCGACACTCAAAATTAAAATTTGAATTTCTCCCAACATGTCATATATCGTGACGATCAGGACACTGAGCCGGTGTGAACTAGCGCAAAACATTTTAAATTTGACGCACGGTTTGGGAGATATCGCAATAGATATTTGCGTTTTTTCGACATTTTTGGGCAAAAACGCCTTTTCGGCTCTAATCCTCTTTAGACTGGCAGATGACCCCCTTAACATGCTCGCAAATAAATGAAATTTGGCAGGCCCGTCAGGGCCTGCCAAATTTCATTATATATGAAGAAAAAATGTGATTCCATCCCATAATATTAATTTTATTGAGAAAAGAAGGCACGGAAAATTCTGGAAAAATCACTAAAATGGCCCAAACAAGCCTTAGGAATGTGGCAGAAAGATGAGACACACGCGCCAGCGTGCGTCTCATCCAGCCCGACATTTCATACGCTGATACCACCCATCTATCTTGGAGAGGAAGTTCACAATCTGCCTTTCAAAGTAAAAGCTTCCAAATCTAAAACCTGAACCGCTTGGCCTAGAGACATGAAACAAACGCCAAAAGTTTCCTTGTAACCGTCCGAAAAATTCATACGCTGGTACTTATGGTCTATCTCCTACAGAAAGTTCGCAATCTGGACTTGTTTGGAAATCGTAAAAAATTTACTCCTCCGAAACCTTTTTTCGCAGAGATGTAAAAATAGTATCAATGGATAGAGCTAACTGAGAAACATAAAAGTTGTAAAAATCATTTTTGTATGTCTTGTAGTTTTTTTTACTCAGGCCTGGTTAGTTGCGATAGCCGAAAATTTAAAATTAAAATTAAATATTCCCCAACATATGACATATTGTGAGAATCAGTGACATGAGCAGAAATCGCCACACTAAGAATTTTCGAAATCAGATGTACGGTTTGGGAGACATGGCAATTTTAGTTTTCTTTTCCTCACTTTTGGATTTTTTCAGAACTCAGACTCCCTGATGGGGGAATTAGCCACGCCCCCTACAACTCCTTATTTGGAACAATGTTCTGTGAAGGTGCAGGTGCAGGAGAGGAGAAGCTTTGACTGAAACTTTGATGAAAATGGCAAAATATGAGAAACCATACACAGCAAGTGAATGAAACTTTCCAGAAATGTAGTCATACTACCTAGGAACAATATAAACCAGGTTTGGAAGATCCAGCTAATTTAAAATTTAAATAAGACTCAGTAGTTTGGGGGGATGTCTGGTCTCAGCCTCCATTCACTTCCATGTTAATTTGGATCAAAGAAAATCTTATGTTCGCCTAATTTTAGTGTTATTAAAACTGCCCAATCTCGGCCATTTTTGACCCTACAGGGGAAATGAATACATCTACGTGTTCCTCAAAGCCTCCTGCCACTCACAATTATTTTAGTTTTCAGCTAGCATTTACGGTTCTCTCACAAATGGCAGTAGTTCGGAGGTAAGATTTTGCTTAAAAGCCAGTGTTTTCTGTGTGACACAGACTGCAGCGTGTCTGTGAGTGTGTAAGGGAGGGGTCGTTGCCTAGCAACGGTGCAGCTTTGACTAACAGGTGCAGACAATTAACAGAACTATAACAGTGGGGGAGGTGCTTTAACATGATTGACAGGCAAACAGATCAACATACCCTGTACTGTGAGTTACTGTGAGTACTAAGAGGTGGCAAAGTATATATGTATACATGTATAAGTACTAATACACACAAATACTTAGACCAGAGCCGTAGGCTCTGGTCTAAGTATTTGACATATGTAGAGGGTGTATAAATAAATACTCACACATATGTCAAGTACTACAGACCAGAGCCGTAAGGCTCTGGTCTGTAGTACTTGACATATGCATAGTGTATATGTATTTATGTATAAGTACTCACATATGTCAAGTACTACAGACCAGAGCCGTAAGGCTCTGGTCTGTAGTACTTGACATATGCATAGTGTATATGTATTTATGTATGAGTACTCACATATGTCACAACAGCCACACCCTCTAATACTGACAGCTGATTGGCTAATATACTCCCACTCCTGTACACCTATACATGTGACATTACTTTGCTCCTATTTCTCTCTCTCTCTCTCTCTCTCTCTCTCTCTGACTTTCCGCCTGGATACAGCCACACCCTCTAAAGCTGACAGCTGATTGGCTAACACTCTCACCCTGCTCTACACATACATGCAGTGCTCCGGCCACGCCCCCTTCCCTCCATATATAGGGCACAACTCTGTGTGAATGGCTCCAGCACAGGAGCTGCTTTGACTGAAACTTTGATGAAAATGCCATATTATGGAGTATAATTTGCTCATTTTTAGGTATGAGGGTTAAAACGTGTCGTGGCATGGGACGAAATCCACGCGTAAAGTCGAGGTCCCGATCCAATGCTGCTTGCAGCTTTAATTATTATTATTTTCTTTCCGCCAAATCAAAGTGGAATTTGACCCCCTAAACATGCACGAAAACTCAGCTATCTCGGCACGCATCTCAAGTCTGGTGAAAAATTTGATAAAATGAAAAAAAATTCTCCCGACATCCCATAATTTTCGAACTAGCAACCAAAAAAGAGAAAAAATTGGAACGTTAATAACTTTTCAGAGGTTCGCCTTAAAGACACGAAAAAAACAGCAAAAGTTGCGGCCGATATTGCTTGAGGCAAAAAATACATTTAGAGCTAGCAGATCGCGACCGAAGGTCGCGATCTGCTAGCGTGAATGGAAACGCTCCAAAATTATCTCCTCATAGGGCGTTTGTCGCAGAGACCTAAAAATGGTACCAAATTAAAGAGGAACTGGTGAAACCAAAAAGTTGTATATAAATTTTTAAAAACTCGTGTAGTTTTTGCGTTCCGCGCCCTGAAGTTTGCGACCGCCGACACTCAAAATTAAAATTTGAGTTTCTCCCAACATGTGATATATCGTAACGATCAGGACACTGAGCCGGTGTGAACTAGCGCAAAACATTTTAAATTTGACGCATCGTGAGGGAGATATCGCAATAGATATTTGCGTTTTTTCGACATTTTTGGGCAAAAACGCCTTTTTGGCTCTATGCCTCTTTAGACTGGCAGATGACCCCCTTAACATGCTCGCAATCAAATGAAATTTGGTAGGCCCGTCAGGGCCTACCAAATTTCACTAAATATGAAGAAAAAATGGGATTCCATCCCATAATATTAATTTTATTGAGAAAAGAACGCATGGAAAATTCCGGAAAAATCACTAAAATGGCCCAAACAAGCCTTAGGAATGTCGCAGAAAGATGAGACGCATGCGCCAGCGTGCGTCTCATCCAGCCTGACATTTCATATGCTGATACCACCCATCTATCTTGGACAGGAAGTTCAGAATCTGCCTTTCAAAGTAAAAGCTTCCAAATCTAAAACCTGAACCGCTTGGCCTAGAGACATGAAACCAATGCCAAAGGTTTCCTTGTAACCGTCCGAGAAATTCCTATGCTGGTACTTATGGTCTATCTCCTACAGAAAGTTCGCAATCTGGACTTGTTTGGAAATCGTAAAAAATTTACTCCTCCGAAACCTTTTTTCGCAGAGATGTAAAAATAGTACCAATGGATAGAGCTAACTGAGAAACATAAGAGTTGTAAAAATCATTTTTGTATCTCTTGTAGTTTTTTTTACT
The DNA here is from genome assembly GCA_020466265.1 of Siphamia tubifer. Taxonomy (NCBI): domain Eukaryota; kingdom Metazoa; phylum Chordata; class Actinopteri; order Kurtiformes; family Apogonidae; genus Siphamia; species Siphamia tubifer. Next base: position 34,699,727 of record CM035798.1, on the reverse strand, counting down.
CAGGCCCGGTTAGTTGCGATAGCCGAAAATTTAAAAATAAAATTAAATATTCCCCAACATATGACATATTGTGAGAATCAGTGACATGAGCAGAAGTCGCCACACTAAGAATTTTCGAAATCAGATGTACGGTTTGGGAGACATGGCAATTTTAGTTTTCTTTTCCTCACTTTTGGATTTTTTCAGAACTCAGACTCCCTGATGGGGGAAATAGCCACGCCCCCTGCAACTCCTTATTTGGAACAATGTTCTGTGAAGGTGGAGGAGAGGAGAAGCTTTGACTGAAACTTTGATGAAAATGGCAAAATATGACAAACCATACACAGCAAGTGAATGAAACTTTCCAGAAATGTAGTCATACTACCTAGGAACAATATAAACCAGGTTTGGAAGATCCAGCTAATTTAAAATTTAAATGAGACTCAGTAGTTTGGGGGGATGTCTGGTCTCAGCCTTCATTCACTCCCATGTTAATTTGGATCAAAGAAATTCTCTACTTGGCCTGATTTTAGTGTTTTTAAAACTGCCCAATCTCGGTCATTTTTGATCCTACAGGAGAAATGAATACATCTACGTGTTCCTCAAAGCCTCCTGCCACTCACAATCATTTTGGTTTTGAGCTACCATTTACGGTTCTCTCACAAATGGCAGTAGTTCGGAGGTAAGATTAGGCTTGAAAGCCAGGGTCCAGGGGTAGAGGTTTTTTTGCAGCGTGCGTTCATGTAGGAGGAAAAAGGTGGGGGCCGTTACCAGGGCAACGGAGCAGCTTTCATTAACAGGTGCAGACAATGAAGAGAAGTTGAACAGACTGTGGGAGGAGCTTTAACATGATTGACAGGCATATTCTCTCATACAGACACAGGGCACATACACAAACCTATATACACACATGTATATGGAATGACCTACACACATGGCATATACACAGTGTATGGCATGTACACAGAGTATGTGTATGTTTATATACACAATGTATGTGACATATACTTTGCTCCTTATGTCCTTCTCTCACTCTGCTTTTCTGCCCAGCAACAGCCACACCCTCTAATACTGACAGCTGATTGGCTAATATGCTCCCACTCCTGTACACCTATACATGTGACAATACTTTGCTCCTATTTCTTTCTCTCTCTGACTTTCTGCCTGGATACAGCCACACCCTCTAATGCTGAAAGCTGATTGGCTAACACTCTCACCCTGCTCTACACATACATGCAGTGCTCCGGCCACGCCCCTTTCCTGCCCATATTTGGCACAACTCTGTGTGAATGGCTCCAGCACAGGAGCTGCTTTGACTGAAACTTTGATGAAAATGCCATATTATGGAGTATAATTTGCTCATTTTTAGATATGAGGGTTATAACGTGTTATGGCAGGGGACGAAATCCACGCGTAAAGTCGAGGTCCCGATCCAATGCTGCTTGCAGCTTTAATTATTATTATTATCCCTCCGCCACTTTGAAGTGGAATTTGACCCCCTAAACATGCTCGAAAACTCAGCTATCTCGGCACGCATCTCAAGTGTGTGTGAAATCGGCGTGTGATGAAAAAAAATTCAGTGTCCAGCCCAGAATTTTCGAACTAGCAACCAAAAAAGAGAAAAAATTGGAACGTTAATAACTTTTCAGAGCTTTGCTTTAAAGACACGAAAAAAACAGTAAAAAATGCGGCCGACATGACTTGAGGCAAAAAATACATTTAGAGCTAGCAGATCGCGACCGAAGGTCGCGATCTGCTAGCGTGAATGAAGACGCTCCAAAATTATCTCCTCATAGGGCGTTTGTCACAGAGACGTACAAGTGGTACCAAATTAAAGAGGAACTGGTGAATCCAAAAAGTTGTATATAACTTTTTAAAAACTCGTGTAGTTTTTGCGTTCCGCACCCTGATGTTTGCGACCGCCGACACTCAAAATTAAAATTTGAGTTTCTCCCAACATGTGATATATCGTGACGATCAGGACACTGAACCGGTGTGAACTAGCGCAAAACATTTTGAATTTGACGTACGGTTTGGGAGATATCGCAATAGATATTTGCGTTTTTTCAACATTTTTGGGCAAAAACGCCTTTTCGGCTCTACGCCTCTTTAGACTGGCAGATGACCCCCTTAACATGCTCGCAATTAAATGAAATTTGGCAGGCCCGTCAGGGCCTGCCAAATTTCAATAAATATGAAGAAAAAATGGGATTCCATCCCATAATATTAATTTTATTGAGAAAAGAACGCACGGAAAATTCCGGAAAAATCACTAAAATGGCCCAAACGAGCCTTAGGAATGTCGCAGAAAGATGAGACGCACGCGCCAGCGTGCGTCTCATCCAGCCCGACATTTCATATGCTGATACCACCCATCTATCTTGGACAGGAAGTTCACAATCTGCCTTTCAAAGTAAAAGTTTCCAAATCTAAAACCTGAACCGCTTGGCCTAGAGACATGAAACCAACGCCAAAAGTTTCCTTGTAACCGTCCGAGAAATTCATACGCTGGTACTTTTGGTCTATCTCCTTCAGAAAGTTCACAATCTGGACTTGTTTGGAAATCGTAAAAAATGTACTCCTCAGAAGCCGTTTGTCACAGAGATGTAAAAATAGGACCAATGGATAGAGGTAACTGAGAAACATAAAAGTTGTAAAAATCATTTTTGTATCTCTTGTAGTTTTTTTTTCTCAGGCCCGGTTAGTTGCGATAGCCGAAAATTTTAAAATAAAATAAAATATTCCCCAACATATGACATATTGTGAGAATCAGTGACATGAGCAGAAGTCGCCACACTAAGAATTTTTGAAATCAGATGTACGGTTTGGGAGATTGGGCAATTTTAGTTTCCTTTCCTGACTTCCAGGTTTTCCCCCAAAATCACAGAGAAATCCTAGGTGGCGGAATTAGCCACGCCCCCTGCAACTCCTTATTTGGAACACTGTTCTGTGAAGGTGCAGGAGAGGAGAAGCTTTGACTGAAACTTTGATGAAAATGGCAAAATATGAGAAACCATAAACAGCAAGTGAATGAAAGTTTCCAGAAATATAGTCATACTACCTAGGAAAAATATAAACCAGGTTTGGAAGATCCAGCTAATTTAAAATTTAAATGAGACTCAGTAGTTTGGGGGGATGTCTGGTCTCAGCCTCCATTCACTTCCATGTTAATTTGGATCAAAGAAAATCTTATGTTCGCCTAATTTTAGTGTTTTTAAAACTGCCCAATCTCGGCCATTTTTGACCCTACAGGGGAAATGAATACATCTACGTGTTCCTCAAAGCCTCCTGCCACTCACAATCATTTTGGTTTTGAGCTACCATTTACGGTTCTCTCGCAAATGGCAGTAGTTTGGAGGTAAGATTTTGCTTAAAAGCCAGTGTTTCTGTGTGACACAGACTGCAGCGTGTCTGTGAGTGTGTAAGGGAGGGGTCGTTGCCTAGCAACGGTGCTGCTTTGACTAACAGGTGCAGACAATTAACAGAACTATAACAGTGGGGGAGGTGCTTTAACATGGTTGACAGGCAAACAGATCAACATACCTGTACTGTGAGTTACTGTGAGTACTAAGAGGTGGCAAAGTATATATGTATACATGTATAAGTACTAATACACACAAATACTTAGACCAGAGCCGTAGGCTCTGGTCTAAGTATTTGACATATGTAGAGGGTGTATAAATAAATACTCACACATATGTCAAGTACTACAGACCAGAGCCGTAAGGCTCTGGTCTGTAGTACTTGACATATGCATAGTGTATATGTATTTATGTATAAGTACTCACATATGTCACAACAGCCACACCCTCTAATACTGACAGCTGATTGGCTAATATACTCCCACTCCTGTACACCTATACATGTGACATTACTTTGCTCCTATTTCTCTCTCTCTCTCTCTCTCTGACTTTCCTCCTGGATACAGCCACACCCTCTAAAGCTGACAGCTGATTGGCTAACACTCTCACCCTGCTCTACACATACATGTAGTGCTCCGGCCACGCCCCCTTCCCTCCATATATAGGGCACAACTCTGTGTGAATGGCTCCAGCACAGGAGCTGCTTTGACTGAAACCTTGATGAAAATGCCATATTATGGAGTATAATTTGCTCATTTTTAGGTATGAGGGTTAAAACGTGTCGTGGCATGGGACGAAATCCACGCGTAAAGTCGAGGTCCCGATCCAATGCTGCTTGCAGCTTTAATTATTATTATTATTATTTTCCGCCGAATCAAACTGGATTTTGACCCCCTAAACGTGCATGAAAACTCAGCTATCTCGGCACGCATCTCAAGTCTGGTGAAAAATTTTATAAAATGAAAAAAAATTCTCCCGACATCCCAGAATTTTCGAACTAGCAACCAAAAAATAGGAAAAATTGGAACGTTAATAACTTTTTAGAGGTTCGCCTTAAAGACACGAAAAAAACAGCAAAAGTTGCGGCCAACATTACTTGAGGCAAAAAATACATTTAGAGCTAGCAGATCACGACCGAAGGTCGCGATCTGCTAGCGTGAATTGAAACGCTCCAAAATTATCTCCTCATAGGGCGTTTGTCGCAGAGACCTAAAACTGGTACCAAATTAAAGAAGAACTGGTGCATCTAAAAAGTTGTATATAACTTTTTAAAAACTCGTGTAGTTTTCGCGTTCCGCGCCCTGAAGTTTGCGACCGCCGACACTCAAATTTAAAATTTGAGTTTCTCCCAACATGTGATATATCGTGACGATCAGGGCACTGAGCCGGTGTGAACTAGCGCAAAATATTTTGAATTTGACGTACGGTTTGGGAGATATCGCAATAGATATTTGCGTTTTTTCGACATTTTTGGGCAAAAACGCCTTTTCGGCTCTATGCCTCTTTAGACTGGCAGATGACCCCCTTAACATGCTCGCAATGAAATGAAATTTGGTAGGCCCGTCAGGGCCTACCAAATTTCATTAAATATGAAGAAAAAATGTGATTCCATCCCATAATATTAATTTTATTGAGAAAAGAACGCACGGAAAATTCCGGAAAAATCCCTAAAATGGCCCAAACAAGCCTTAGGAATGTCGCAGAAAGATGAGACGCACGCGCCAGCGTGCGTCTCATCCAGCCCGACATTTCATACGCTGATACCACCCATCTATCTTGGACAGGAAGTTCACAATCTGCCTTTCAAAGTAAAAGCTTCCAAATCTAAAACCTGAACCGCTTGGCCTAGAGACATGAAACCAATGCCAAAAGTTTCCTTGTAACCGTCCGAGAAATTCATACGCTGGTACTTTTGGTCTATCTCCTACAGAAAGTTCGCAATCTGGACTTGTTTGGAAATCGTAAAAAATGTACTTCTCAGAAGCCGTTTGTCACAGAGATGTAAAAATAGTACCAATGGATAGAGCTACCTGAGCCACATAAAAGTTGTAAAAATCATTTTTGTATCTCTTGTAGTTTTTTTTTACTCAGGCCCGGGTAGTTGCGATAGCCGAAAATTTAAAATTAAAATTAAATATTCCCCAACATATGACATATTGTGAGAATCAGTGACATGACCAGAAGTCGCCACACTAAGAATTTTTGAAATCAGATGTACGGTTTGGGAGATTGGGCAATTTTAGTTTCCTTTCCTGACTTCCAGGTTTTCCCCCAAAATCACAGAAAAATCCTAGGTGGCGGAATTAGCCACGCCCCCTACAACTCCTTATTTGGAACATGTTCTGTGAAGGTGGAGGAGAGGAGAAGCTTTGACTGAAACTTTGATGAAAATGGCAAAATATGACAAACCATACACAGCAAGTTAATGAAACTTTCCAGAAATGTAGTCATACTACCTAGGAACAATATAAACCAGGTTTGGAAGATCCAGCTAATTTAAAATTTAAATGAGACTCAGTAGTTTGGGGGGATGTCTGGTCTCAGCCTCCATTCACTTCCATGTTAATTTGGATCAAAGAAAATCTTATGTTCGCCTAATTTTAGTGTTTTTAAAACTGCCGAATCTCGGCCATTTTTGACCCTACAGGGGAAATGAATACATCCACTTGTTCCTCAAAGCCTCCTGCCACTCACAATCATTTTGGTTTTGAGCTACCATTTACGGTTCTCTCACAAATGGCAGTAGTTCGGAGGTAAGATTAGGCTTGAAAGCCAGGGTCCAGGGGGAGAGGCTCTTTTGCAGCGTGCGTTCATGTAGGAGGACAAAGGTGGGGGCCGTTACCAGGGCAACGGAGCAGCTTTCATTAACAGGTGCAGACAATGAAGAGAAGTTGAACAGACTGTGGGAGGAGCTTTAACATGGTTGACAGGCATATTCTCTCATACAGACACAGGGCACATACACAAACCTATATACACACATGTATATGGAATGACCTACACACATGGCATGTACACAGAGTGTATGTATGTTTATATTCACAGTGTATGTGACATATACTTTGCTCCTTATGTCCCTCTCTCACTCTGCTTTTCTGCCCAGAAACAGCCACACCCTCTAATACTGACAGCTGATTGGCTAATATGCTCCCAGTCCTGTACACCTATACATGTGACATTACTTTGCTCCTATTTCTCTCTCTCCCTGACTTTCTGCCTGGATACAGCCACACCCTCTAAAGCTGACAGCTGATTGGCTAACACTCTCACCCTGCTCTACACATACATGCAGGGCTCCGGCCACGCCCCTTTCCTGCCCATATTTGGCACAACTCTGTGTGAATGGCTCCAGCACAGGGGCTGCTTTGACTGAAACTTTGATGAAAATGCCATATTATGGAGTATAATTTGCTCATTTTTAGATATGAGGGTTATAACGTGTTATGGCATGGGACGAAATCCACGCGTAAAGTCGAGGTCCCGATCCAATGCTGCTTGCAGCTTTAATTATTATTATTATTATTATTATTATTATTATTATTATTATTATTATTGTTGTTATTATTATGTTAAACCTTTTGCAATATTGCTAATTTTGTTATATGTATACTGTATATGCATCATACATGCATATGCAACATGCATGTAAAATTCGAATAATATATCCAGTATTGATTAAGTTATAACATGATATGTCTATGTTTGACACACACAAACAGTGTTACACAAGTTAATTTTGCGACATGTCACCTTTGACCTCCAGAGATCTCAAAAACTATTGGTTGTAGGTGATAACACCAAGTATGACCCTCCGTTCTTGAGTTAAAACCAATCATGTGATTTTGACCTTTTAGTTAATTGTGACTTTGACCTTTGACCTTTACTCAAATGGATCACTGCATCTGATGTGCATTAGCTATATGTATATGTCCATGTAATTTCATGGTGATATCTCAAGCATTCATTGAGTTATAGCATGATACACACACACACACACACACACACACACACACACACACTGATTACAATAATCTCTCCCAACCAATGTTGGCCGAGATGAATAAATAAGAAATGTGTTAATTTCATCTGCTTTTATATAGACAGTAACGTGCTCTGTATGAATCCACTGCCTATAGAAGTCAAACATTATATCCCTACAGCAACTATGGAAGTCTCACCAGTATTGTCTGCAGACTTTCACATTGGTTTACTTTCTCTAAATCTCTACTCAAATTGGTTCCTTCTTAACTTTGTGCATATATGTGTAAAATCCAAAATCAATAAACCTTGCATTCTCTCAATATTACACAGATGCTGCTGAGTTTTAGTGATACAACTGAATTTAAAAAAAAAAAAAAAAAGGAAAAAAAAGCTTTGCAATCCTGTGCCCCTTCTTCCTGGAATGATGAACCAGATGACCTGAAATCCTCAGATGGGATTACTGAGGAGGAATATAAGTCTATTTTCAAATACTGAGAAAAATGATTGCCATGGTCAATGAGATTGGAACTCATTTTCACAAAGATCTGTTTAGAAATTATACCTCTTCATGGATCACAAGTGGATTTTTGACCTATTGGGACATCTACATAAATTGTATTGTATTTGTATATATGTGATATTGTTTGCCTTTATTGCTGTTATGTAAATCTTTGTGAGTCTCTCTTGGCTATGTCAATGACAATTTTAATCTCAGTGAATTTTAATCTTTGTGAAAGCCTTATATGGTTACATAAACAGCTAGAAATATATCTATGCAGTATATAGTAATCCAAAAAATATTAGACCACCCGTTTTTCTTTAAATTTCTTGTTCATTTAAATGCCTTTTCCAACTAAAGTTACATTTGATTGGACACATATAACGATAACAACAAAAACAGCAGTTTAATTCAGAGTTAACATTTAGTCATTTTCCATGTTTTCTTGCTAATAGACAAAATCATTTAAGTTCTTACATATGTCATCATACTGTCAAAAGCAGTGCATTTAATTAAGCATTCCATATTTAGTTTTCTGCCAGTTTTAGTCACATGCTACACACAGGTGTTTGATCATTGTTTTTGATTACTTTTGATGGTCTAATATGTCTTTCTGTGATTACATTAGTGGATGCAAGTTCTAAACCAACATTAGGTCTGTTGGATTAATTAATTTATAATGATACATTTGTTTCTCAGCCTTTTTACTAAGACACTATCTGGACATATGAGAAGCATGTACAACATTAACCTATAAAGACCCACACATCTATTGTAGCAACCAAAGTCATCTACTGATCTAAACTGTTTAATGCCTGCTGACCCATTAATCCTTTCAGTACATGTAAATGACTGGTGTAAAATGCACTTTGTCATGTTTTCATGGTCATCAGATATGACCAATTTGGACATTCAGATGCTGGAATGGAAACACTATCATCCTCTACAGCATTGATTCACCAATAAAACCCAAAACCAATGACAGTGGATTTCTTTGCTGGAAAAAAAGTCTCTTTTAACCATCAGTGCTGTTTCCAAAAATACAACATACATACTTATATAATTACAATTCACCTTTTTATATATATATATATATATATACATACATATATATACATATATGTATCACAGTAGAGTTGGCCATTCTCCTTGTAGAGATGCCAATCACAATCTCCCCTAGGACAATTTCCAATTCTACTAGGACAATCTCTAATTCATTTTATAGTTTAATAATTCATTTACAGATAGTCAAGATAGTCAAAGAAGAAAATGCTCACACACCAAAAAGGTGAGAATATAACTGTGAAATGAAGTGGAACACCTCAAGAAGCTTGATGGTATATAATTAGAAAAAGAATTGCAACTTAAAGTCTATAATTGATTAATATTGTGTTCTTATATGAGTGCTATGAACATTATAAAATCATGTGATGAAAATTGTGATGTAAAAAATATGTGGGGAAGAAAATAAAAGCGATATCTGGTCTTGTCATTTATATTGTCCAACATTATTGAATTCTGTTAAATACAATTATTGTTACAAGGGATATGTTTCATATTTTAAGAGTTTATTTTTATATAGTTTTCAATTGCTACCTCTTTTAAGAGAATTGCCAATTCTCCTAAGAGAGATAGCAACTGAGATTGTATTTAGTTACACTCCCCTGCATGAATACATGTTTGTGTTTTTGTTTATTTTTCAGTAAATACATAGAAGTCATATAAATGATGTAAAATACAAGGATAAAAAGAAAACAAAAATCAAGTGGTGCCGGGCAAAAAAATCCTGTCCTCGCAAACGTTTTAGCTCTTAATAGACATGTCCCTCTTAAAATGGGAGACTATGGGTTTGACCTTTCAAGGTAGCCCAAGGTCAAAGGTCATGATGCCATTTTGTAGCCCATGCCAGGTTTCCTGTCTATCAATAATAGTAACTGACTATCGCCTTTTTTCCGTTATAGTCCATTTCATTTTTTAGGTAGTGATCCCTGACCTCCTGTGTTAACAATAGGTAAAAACCTATACACACAAGGTGTAAAAATGAAAGACCAGCATTTTGGTACTCATTGGAAGTCTGTAAAAGTTGAATAGTTCCAACATTATATCCAAAATTTTATTTTTTATCTTTATTGTAACCTTGACCTTTGACCTTGAGAATTTGTCCTTCAAAGTTGTGATGTCAATGCACATCAACAGTGAGTAAAAAGAAGCTATATGTGAAACTGAGTATATGAAAAGGAAAATCCTGCCATATCTCTTCTGGTGACCTTGACCTTTGACCTACATTCCCCAATATTTGATGGGATCAATTCAGGACCCCCTTGCACCTTTCATAACAGTTTCATGGAAATTGGTCCAGTAGTTTTTCGCGTAAAGATGGACGGAAAAACAAACAAAAATTTGAGGTTAAAAAAGAAAGACAGGTTAAACAGAAAGACACATTAATTTGCGAACTTCTACCAAAGTGGCATTTGGAATTTGCGGGTTAAATCAAAAGGTCCGGAAACAGCTTCAAATTCCCAGAGTAGTGAAGAAAAGAGACTGAGATATAAATGTCTGCTCATTTCAACCTTTTGCACAGCACCATATAGAGTAACGACATACAACATGATGTAGCTCATTATATACAGTGAGTTACTTTTCATCAAAACTCAACACTGCTACATCGAGAAGCACTTAAAACACAACCTCTAATCTCAAAGCACTTTTTAGACACTCTCCTCTAGTGTATGTCCTATAGTTAATTGTTATAATGGGGTGGGAAAATGGCAGAGAAAATGTCTGGGTCATAATGATGGCTCTTTAAATCATCACATAAATCATTTGTCCCGATTATCTCAAAATGACTGGTGTTTCACGGAGCAGAGGGTGGCTGAAATGCCTGAAGGCATCATTCTCGCTCTCATTCCACTAGTCTCCTATATGGCCATGGTCTGTTTGATGGTAAACAGCAGAACAAAAGGAGAAAAAAATCTGAGGACCTTCAGAAGCTACACTTCAGACCAGGCCTCTCAAATGTCTAGTGTCTTTATACTCAATGTACTGTGTGTCAGAAAGCACACTTTATAATGATCAGTGTGTAGGAGTTTATCCAGTTGTTCGACCCACTACTTCACCTGAACTCTACCACACTATCTGTGTGTGGTGTCAATCAATTAAAGGTCTCAGAGGGAGTTAAGACCTGCACATGAAAACTGTGCTTATTGTATTTTTGATGTGATGAAAATGTGGTTTTGTTGCTCAATTTAAAGATCATTTTAGTCATGACCCCTACATGTAATCAACCCATGGATATAATTATAAAAATACATTTTGACACATATACTTTTGTGCATTTTTTGGCCTTTCCTCAGGACATGTCTTTAAAACTGAGGCTTGCATACCTAGTTTTTAAGTTTCAGGAATTAAAAAAAACAAAACAAAAAAAAAACAGGTAAAAATGTATTTGCTTTTTACGGCTCTTGATCTTATAGTTTTGATTAGACTTAAAATAAGATAATTGTTGGGTTTATATATCATGAAATGTATTGTTAGTCATCTTTATGACACTTTAGTAGACTTTTTTAGATTTCGTCAAGCCCTGAAATCGTTTCCTAGCCCTAATGAAATGCTTTTAATATAAATACCTAATGGTAAAAATAATGAAACTATTCTATTCTATTCAACCTGAGAGCCTCCTTGCCTGATCCAGTGGTGTGCAGGCAAACTTTCGCAAGTGCCATCAGCCTAAATACTGTAAAGCACGGTCATTGGTGAAAATAGTAACATTATGTCAGCATTTAAAAGACCACCTTCTGCGCAAAATTCTCCATAAACAACTTCAGCTGACGTGAATAATAACCAAGTACAAAGTGTACACAACACTTGTAAATAGTCAGTGACCCATGGGGGGGGGGGGGTCCAGTGTAAGTCCTTGCTCAGAATTCCTGGTGAGCAGCCTGGAATGTGCCCCTTTATCTGACACAGATTGACGGTTATATACAGATAAATATAAATGATAATATGCACAACCATGGATCCATTGTCCATAATTCATGAGTCCATCTCACATACACTTATCCCAAAAGTTGACACTAATATTTACTTGGATAGAAGAAAACATCAAACAGCTATGGTAGCGAAAGGTCAAAGTCACTGAATTCTAGTATGTTTATGGCCATGACATCTAAGGAACATCGGATTGGCACCAAATAATGCTGGGACTCAGTAGCCATGTTTACACAGAGATCCTGGAAAAAGGTGAAATGGTGATCCCATCTATTTTCCACCATTAACCAGTTTTCACAGCCAAGCCAAAAGTGTAACAGAGGTGAGACAAGCTGGACTTGTACACAGTAGACCTGTGTTCTGGAATAAAAGGGGTGCTGGCATGGGCACGAAGCCAGCCCAGAATCATGCCAGTGCCTCCAGATGTGACCATGCTAATGCCATCAGAATGTGAGGTGTTTCTTTTACATACTGTAGCATTTGAGATTCCACCGACTGTATATCACAGCTCTGTTTCTACCTCCAGAGGCATTAGAACCATGATAAAGGTGGGACTAATGATCCACCATTTTGTTTACACAGACATCTTTCTGGAAAAAAAAGGTAAAAATATTCCCATAACAGAAGTGCTGTGTAAAAGTGGCTATTGATTTGATTTGGATGGCTAAAGGTCAAAGGTCACGGTCACTGAGACACAGAATACATTTTCATTCTGTACTGGTAATTAAGAGAACTGCACACAAATGTACGACGCAGTGTAGTGGACTTGTTGATTCATAACATGGTTTGCATTTAATAAGCAGCTTTTTTTTGGGGGGGGGGGGGGGGTCAAAATAATGATCACTAAAATGTGCCTATTAGAAGTGTCATTTGTGCACTTTTAATGCAGATATATTAATGTCATCCAGATCTTCCCCTTGAGTTTGGAATAAATCATCAGTCTAAAAATCATGTTCCTAATGCAGCCCATCGTTAAACCATCAGGGCTTGTTAAGCTTCTTGTTTGTTAATTGAGCACTTGCTTGTTAACTGAGAGATGAGATAATAGACATGTGTATGTGTGTGTGTGTGTGTGTGTGTAATTTTGGGGGCTGTCTATCAGGCTGATTGTTTATTGCTTTTAAATTTCAAGCTCTGTTGCAAAGGCTTCTCTAATTGGTTTGTTTGCCTTGCAGCTCTGATAGAGTTTGACTCTTCTAGTCGTGTTTTTTTTCCCCATAAAAATCCACCTACAAATGTTTTCTGTGTCACAGCGTTCAGGATAAAAATTAAAACATCTGAACCTGCCACAAGGTGCTTACAGTGGGACAATTAGAGTATTGAATTTCTCTCCTTTGCTCTCTTTCGCTTAATCTCTTGTTTATTCTTCTCATGTCTCCGTCTACAGTTACATCCCATTCTATCTGCTTGTGTTTGATCATGTGGTTTCAACATGGACTCCAAATGATCTTCATCAGTCTATCGCTGCATGGGAACTCCAAGCATTAGCGTTAATATAAAAGAAACACTTCTCTCGCTGGATAAGGACATTGACTGTGAGCGCACTGTTCCCAAAGTATATTGTATAACCCACATAGATTATCAACCTCCACAACACTAACATCAAAGGTTGAGAAAGCCTCCACTTCATGCTCCAGCCTACATACCCATAAGTCATAAATCCTAAAACAAGGGAGGGTTTAAGAGGAGAGGTGTTTCGTCTGTGTTCTGAATGTTCAGTCCCATTTATGGAGAAAATAGTGCTGACAAATCCTTGTCAATGAATACATCAAATCTGAGCAGCCTGGATTTGATTAGCATTACTTGATATGCCGAGAGAAAGAGAGAATCAGACAAATGGAAAGAGAGAGAGAGAGAAAGAGAGAGAGAGAGAGAAGGCTTTTAAACATATCTGGTCTTGGTGTTAGAAATCATTTCATTATGCGCCAATGGACAAATATGCCGCCTCTGTTAAGATGCTCCGATGTCTGAATGCCAGAATGGTTACATGTGAGTGTTTTGATGTTATAGCAAGTAATTCATGGCGTATTGGCCTAAAGCTGGCCATAGAACTACGCCAGATGATAAATAACACGGATTTAGTCAATGATGTCTGTTCTTGTCAGTAAAGCCCTTTTCTCTCTCTCAGGATTTATTTTTTCTGAGAGGCTCTTAGAGGGAAATTGTCATGTTTTCATGTCAAAGGCGTGCTTTTATCTGTTTGTTTTCCAGGGTGCTTAAAGTTGTTTACTATGCCGGGAGGTGGTGATGGTGGTGCTGCAGTCTCTGTATGTGTATTTATATGACATAGTTGTGCATGTGCGTACGAGAGAAACACCTAAACCCCCCGGATGATGCAAGAAAGAGGAAGAAATTCGACATCTTCAACCTTCATCTATCACTTCAAATATAAAAGTATCCCACATAGAGGATACAGTTTAGCAGTGCCCTACTTATCTTTGATCACGAAGAGCTGCATTGATTCTCAGCCAAATGTTGACATAAAATAAGTCAAATGTGCAGATGACCTTTCTGAGTCTCCCAGAGCAGAGCAGGGCCAAGGTACAAAAGCTGGCAAAGTATGTGATGAAAATTATTCCTCCTTGACATTTCAGGGACCTCAACCCACCGGTTTTTAGCATTCCAGTCCAGGCACCAAAGAGAAAATGTCACCTTTTTTTATTTACTTGGGGGAATACACCAATTAAATGTGACTTTAAGGCCAGGGTATGATACTTTTTCTCTACCACTGCCTCGGAAGCTCATAAGCCAACACACACTCACTTAGACACAAGAGTAGACGCAAACATGCACCCTGTCCTCGTCGTATCAGTGACATTTGAAATAATGCTGATGCTTGACCCTGTTGAGGTAACCTTTCCCATACAGGCCATTTAGAATTAGTCTCTGTAGCCTTCTGAACTAACTGCACTGACCTGTGAAACCAAGGTTGCGCTTTCATATATTTGCAAGAATGGTTGCAAGTATTTCTGGTTGGAGGTTTTATTTCAATTGGAAATCATGGATGGAAAAATCACCACACTGTGAATATTGTTTCCAGTATTGATCACCCGAGTCTTTGTTCCTTCTTACAATGCATGCTCCAGATACCTCTGAATATACTTAAAGAACTCGGCACAGATCTCACTGTGGAAAAAAATCACAAGCATTTCCTGTGGGTAAAGCAGCAAAATCAATCTCAATTAACTTGACTGACCACTAAAACAATACTGTGCCGGTGTCACTGGGTTTCCAGTGTTTCAGAGGGACAAACCACAAACCACTGAACATCCAAATACACAGGAGGTTCAAAGCCATTTACATCCTATTAAAAAGTAATGGCCCTTCTCCTATATGTACACAAAGTACTATGAGAGCTATTAGATTGGTTTCCATCGCCTGTTTTTCTGCAAACCACAGATGAGTATATCCTCAACATTTGTAACCAATAACAGAAATTGAAAGAAAATTGTGAGAAAATGTGCAATATTTAATTATGGTTATGTTTAGTGAAGATTTCAGAATAAATCTATGAAGATAGGATTAAATATGGCATATGATACAATCATCAATAACCACATTAAACTATAACTTTTATTGCCAAACATAAAAAAAAGTGCATTATGCATCCTCACTAGTTAAAAAAAATATGCCCAATGCCACACAAGTGTGTCTCTTATAGTTCCACATGTAAGTATTTAACCAGGCAAATGAGACAATCAGTTTATGTAGCGTAAAATTATCAATTAGTATTTTTTTTTAACAAGAAATTCAGTGATTAATAATAATTAGAGCTCACAGAATACAGCACCCATGGTCATTATCTCAGTGACAAGAAAGCATTCTGAAAGCACCCTACAGTTTAAATCTTTGCCAAGTTTCCTATTTAATTTTCACTGTAGTTTACACGATTTGGACTGGGTTCAATCAGCAGACCCTGTGGAATCATGACTTGATGTAAAAACGTACAATTTTATGCAAGAAACAGCAGATCAAAAATAACTGATGCAACATATTAAATTGGACAGGAAATGTCTCTGAAGCACAAGGGATCTTCATCTCTTCCCCCTCGTTGCCTCCCCCACAGCCCCCCCCCCCTGCCTGTAATTAGTGGTTTTCAGTATTTCCAGTAATGTTTTCATCAGTGTATAGCATTGCTAGGGCGAAAGAGTGAAATGAGGAGAGGGAAGGTCCTCTGTGGCTTTTAATAGTTCTCATCTCTCCCCTGGACTCTCCTTTAATTGCTCTACTCTGCCTGCAGGGTCATTATTACTCTGATCAAGTGCAACTCTGTTTTTCACGGCTTTTCATGAATATCATTTTGCAAAACAACTGCTTTGAGGTTTCTCAGGCAGGAGATCAAATCTGATCACCTACTCCTATGTAAATGTATGAGCATTTTTGGCATTATCGGGACATAATATCTGAGCAGCTTTCATGTCTTCACCATGTTTAACATCCAAACACTTTGAAGTGTTTTTCTTTCTCCTCATTTACTTGCTTTCATCAAGAAAAATGGTTTGTGAGGTTTTGACAGTCAGTGGTCAGAGAGCATCGATTGACTTTCTCTTTAACTATACAATGTTTTTTTAAGGTTTTTGTTCATCTGCAACTTCTTTCGTAATTTGGATTTGCCAGTTGGGTAATAATTGCTCTGATCAAGTACAACGTGATTTTTTTTTTCATAAATGTTACTTAAATGCCACTTTATAATAGGAGACATTTCACTGTACTTAAAAACAATAACATTCGACACAAACATTTGAAACGATATGTTTTACTCTGTCATTGAAGGTAAATATATTCGTAGTTAATGAAAAAATGTGGTCAAGAATACAACTACAGCAGACTTTGGGGGAACGAGCCTTCGCAGCTGCTGCCCCACAACTCTGGAACTCTCTCCCACTACCCATCAGGAACTCGGGCTCACTATCCCATCTTAAAACATATCTTTTCAAACTGGCTTTTGCTGAGTTTTTATTTGCTTATTTAATTATTTTTAATACATTGGTTGTCTGTCTATTATGTATAGCGTCTTTGAGTGTCCAAAAAAGCACTATATAGGTTTGAGGTATTATTATTATTATTATTATTATTATTATTATTATTATCATTATCATTATTATTATTATTATTATTATTATTATTATTATTATTATTATTATTATTATTATTATTATTATTATTATTATTATTATCATTAGCTTACCTTAAAACAGTGAAGTGAGTAAAGACAATTAAATGTGTCACTTGAGACGCTGTGGCATGTTTGCAATCTTTATCTGCTATAAGCAAAGTATTGAAAGTGTGTAATAATTAAATAGGAAGAATATTTTTTTTAAAGTATAGAATACAACGCTTTCATTGTATGAAATAACTTGAGTACTGATGCTCTTGTCATTTAAAGCTATGCATTTAAACAAACCTCACCTATTGATTGCTTCTCGCTGAATAATGTCAGCTGTTGACATTTAAGATCATATGAAGGTGTTTCATATCGGCAGGGAGGTTGTTATGGTCAAGGTAAGGTGACACATTTGAAGTACCTGACAGATGGTATTTCCATTTTTTGTTTTAACCCCCTTCATATCTGCTGACACGATAAAGATCTTTGAATGGGCTAAAGAAGATCAAAAAGACATACTCTGCTGCATCTATTCACAGTAAAACCACACAAAAGACCAGGAAATGGTAAAATAATATTTGCCATATTCATATTAATACAGTAAAAAAGAGTTTTAGTGAATAAGCCACCAGCGAGAATCTGAAACCACAAGTCACTTATCCCTTCTGCTGTTGAGAATTATGCGATAAACTGTGCCATGCTGTTTGCCAATTGGTAGTCAATCATGCAAACTCTGTATGCTGTGCAATCTTCTCTGCAGTAGTTGTCAAATAAACAAGTGGATCTTCAAATATGAAGAGGCTTATCTCCTACTTTCATTCTCCAGGTATTTTCTAATTTAAATGGTCTCGCTGGTGTGGTTGTGAATGCAGATTCTAGTGAGTAAACATTCTTAGAAACTTCATACCATCACAACACCTGCGTGACCAACATTTACCATTGGATTAAAAGGAGCTGATGTATATTATATTAGATAAACTGTGGTATTAAAAAAAAAAAAAAAAAAAAAACATCTGGGAGATCCGATTCTTTTACTAGTTCTACTTTCAGTGTTCTTTGTCAAAGGAGTGAACTAGAAGCAGAAGAGTTTATTTTTGAATGCCTCCTGACACTTTTCCGTTGAATAAAACAAGACGTGAAGTCAAGTTGATCTGCGTGATTTAAAAGAGCAGTTTATGCGAATACTTTTGATTATGGGTTCATGGTTTATTTAATATTTACAAAGATTCTGACACTTTTGACTTGTTGATATTTCAGGCGATTACATGTGTAACAAAATTTCTATTCACAGAAAATATTATGTTTCTATCATGTCCAGGATGTGACTGAATTCATTTACTCTTTGAAGAATAAAATGCTTCACTTTTGACCAAAACACAGCTTGGCAGAATAACACGCCTTAAACAATATTGTCAAATGTATTCCTTTGGACATCACATGCAGTCTCTTGCCTATGATTCAACTCTGTAATACAGTTAGAGGGTCCAAAAGCACGTTTTACATCCATTTTCTTGGTCTCCACTGTCTGTCCGCCTGCAGGCACAATGCTCAAAGCAGAAGGTCCTGTAATGGTTGCATAGCTGTTGAAAGAATTTGTTACGCAACCTCTATGCAGAAAATATATATTTTTTAACCACCAAACTAACATGGAATAAGAAGGTCACATGCCAACAACAACAACACTATAATGGATTTCAAGGAATGGAACACCTGCTGTTTAAGATAAATCCTCTCTCTAGAATTTTATTTATTCAACATATTATTTATTGAAGCGTGTTCATACCCTCTTTGTAATATACATGTAATTTATTCTGAATATGGCTAAGTTTTTTTTCAGTAGATGCCAAGTTTACAATTGAACTGCAGGCCAAGTAAAATATCTTTATTTATAAAATCATTATGGATGTAGCTGAATGTATAAATGTGAAATGTTAGATGTAAAATAATGTGAGCTAAAAAGCACTAAGAGATACGGGGAATTAAGTTGCACACAGGGCACAACATATTAACCTACACTCAATCCTTTTAATTAGGCATTAATACTTACCATGTGCAATATACATCATTACACTGTCCTTATAACATTATAGGAATCTAATTATCTGCCAATGGCATATGGGTGCTTGTATGTGTATGTAAAGTATGTATGTGGAAGGATAGATCTTATCTAAAACACTATATTCTGAGTATTTTCTTTACTTTTATAAGTGCTGTAATTATTTAGCAGAGATATTCTGCTGTGAGCTGCTCTTTAATAAACAGATAACAGAAATGACTGGCTGAAAAACATTATCAACATACATAAACATACATGTTAGAATATAATTGCTTACTTTTCAAAGTGAATTTACATACAGGGCATAACTGTATAGCTGTTTTTCTACATAATATGTGTTTCACTTTTAAGGACATTAGATTTCCGCTGATGCACAGCAGCAGCTTATATAATTTACATATGTTTTATCTCACTGAGTTAGTGGCCTCAGTTAAATAATATATGTACAATCAAAAGCTTTACGATTAAAAGGGCTCTTTAAGGTCTACTATGACAGATTTTCATGTGTGAAGTTTATGTTACAGCGTGTTTGGTGCTGTGATCTGAACTTGCAACATGAATGACTCAATTGCCTGTATCCATGATAACAGCTTCAATACACTTAGAAACTATAGAACGTATATATGTACAAATTCATAGTCAATCTTCCTTTGTTCATTAGCACGTAATAGGAGTAGCGAACTGCCATTGAAGGCACTGGTTGATCAACTCCAGATCTTCATCAAGGGCACTAATAGGAGATTTTCCTTTTTTCTGTACCCCAAATTAAGAGAAAATGCTAATAAGTAAATAAATAAACAATTAAATAAATGAGACATTGATAACCCTTCACATGTATCAAATTTCACCTTCGAGCATTTACATTCTGGTAGTGTGTTTGTACCTCTAGTCATAACATAGTATTATTTTATGTTTGAATAGAACATAATAAAAAAAAACAAAGAAACAGTAGTCTTTAAACAGTACTCAAAGTAGTGCAGGTTTTTTTTTGCACTTTAGAAGATAACCACTGTGAAACAATGGGCAAAATTTTTTTTTTCCATTTATATTTTTTTCTACAGTCCATGAGACTGACTTTAATCCTGTAAATCTTGAACCATTAAATCATTGACAGACAATTCTAATACTTTTAAATGGGAGCGTTTAGCTTTCTTTACAAACAACTTTTTTTTTTCAAATATCAATTCCATGTATGATTTGTAATTTTGTATCTTATTTGATAAATCAGGTCTCAATGCTCAAATATTATTATTTTTTCACAAATAAAAACATAATATAACACAAACATGTCTAAGAGGTTCCTTTTCAAAGTTCTGCTTCCCTGTTAATGCCTCTGGTGAACAAGTTCCTCTCTTTGGTGGATTATCCATGCACGTATCTAATTTGATACATCAGGTTTTTTAAGGAAAAAAAAAATATCACACTGATCATATAGAGGGTTTCAAAACCCATGTATCAGATATGTTCAGCGTTATAAGGTTAAACAGTGTTTACAAGGACGAGCATTAAATATTACACAGTTTTCCTTTAATAGATGTTGTGATGTGCGTTGTTGATCATCTGAAGTTGCCTCAACACACAGATGTAAATAGACTTGACATATGCTCTTCTGACAACACACAGAGGAATCCCAAAGACACAATGTCAATAAATCAAATTCCAAATTGAATCTGCCAATCAGATCACTTCCCCCTCAGGTCAATCTGTCAGTCATATTGGTTTTCGAGAGGTCAAGGTTCATTCAGAAGAATCCTATCTCATCAATATATCACAGTGCAGTTTCCTGTCAGTTTCTGGCCTGTGTGTATATGTGTGAACGTGTGTGTTCCCAGTGGACCTGCCACTGGCCCTGTTTCGACAACGGATCTGTGCACAATCCAGCTGGGAAGAAAATCAGTGCATTGATCCACAGCACAGGAGACATCAAAAGATCCATAGGAGAAAGAGCATAAGGGAGCAGAGAGGGCTGAGGGTACGTACATGTGTGTGCACGCCTGTGTCAGATCACAGCTTTTATCAAATTTTCATCACAAACTTTATATTAATAAATCACAATAAAGTACATGATAAAGCAATAATGATATTGCTTAGGTATTGCTTGTCATTACAGAGTATGAAATATGAAGTTCTACAGAATATAAAGGGAAATTATTCTCATTCTGAATTATACATTAACACTGAAAATCCATATTTCTTTCCTCTGCAGTAAATCCTCAGTGTTGAGACACCTTTGAAAAAAAAAAACAACAATATTCATTAGTGAAATTTGGTTGGCTAAGGAAAATAAAGATGTTGTAATGCCCTGGCAACACACAGTTGTACAGATGAGCTCAATGACTTGCCAAATCTCTGGGTAGCAACAGCAGATGTAAAACTGTGTGTTTATGCATGTGTTTTTTTTCTGGCTATGAGGATATATTTTATTATTTACCTTTATTTGCGAGTCAATTTATTTGACTTGTGAGGATATTTCAGTTCATCCACGCAGGAGTGTTTTTTAAAGATTGCGTTGGAATTAGGTTTAGAGCAAAGTTTAGGGCGATGGCTTGGATTATGGTTTAGGTAAATCTCCAGGAAATTAATGAAACTCTATGTAATGTTACCACAAGGCGTATGAACAAGGATGTGTATATGTGCATGTGTTGTGTAAAAACTCAGAAAGGAGAAATTGACTTCAGAGTCTTCAGGCATAATGCAGCACATTCAGAGAAGAGCTTCATGCACCAAAACAACATTTTAATTACTATTCTGTTACATCAACCAGTACGGCTCCAATATACACACACACGAGCACACACAAGCACACACCACTAGAACCATTTACGCCGCCATTCATCCTCTATTTGTGATACAACACACAAAAAGAAAATGTTCGCCATTATGTTCATGGCAGGAGATAAATAATAAATTGAAACAGTGGATGAATAGAAGCAAGAAACTAGAAAGAACCTTGACTTAATGTGCTTGCAGCGAGCTCTTAAACCCTGAACTTTCCTAATAGTTATTTTGTGTGCCAAACACCTCCATTAAAAGCATTTGTAAGGAAATGTATTACTGCTGTCATCGCAGGTAAAGTGAAAATCTCTACCTATAAAACCCAATAAACAGGCAGGAATTTGCCTTGTTCTTATGTCAGAGAATGTCAAAACACAGCGACAACAGGAAAACAGGATTGTTCAATTACTGCAAAAGAGATAAATAAAGGTTAGGTACTCTAACCCCGAATTTGTTCTAATTTCACGCTGTTAAGTGTGAATTTAAACAAATATATATAAACCAAAATATAAGCTGTTTGATAAGAGTATAGTTATTGATCAAAGTAAATTTACAAGGACGTTTCACTTTCATATGTTTTTTTTTTTTTTTTTTTGTCCATGCGTTTCAGTCTGTGAGTAGATGTTCACACAGCCACAAATGATGTACAATAGATTAAAACAGGAAAATAACACTGTTAACATGAAAAGACGTAAATAAGATAACAGCAATGATAGTCACAGCCAAACTTATATTTAAAAAAGGACGCTTCAGGCTTCAAGGATGCTAAAATAAAAAACAATAACAAAAATCCAAGTGTAACAAAGAGATGATTAAAGAAAGCAAATATTAGTTTTAATGGTCACTCATAACAGCTATGATAAACATTCTTTGTGCAACTCTGATGTCTGTACATCTTGTCGTCAACACATTTCAGAGGAATTCAGAAAATCATAAAAGCGTAAAAACAAAGCCAGAGAATAAATCTCTTAGTAAAAGCCTGTTTTGTGTGTTTTGCATCCACCGTCAAACACATTCATCAGTTATTACTTGGTCTTTAGCTGACTCCATCTGTTGCCTGTGGACTGATGCAATATGAGGTAATTGCTATGAATTACCTCTTGTGCTTTCTATATTTATTTACAACCTGGACTCGTGTGCTCTCCCCATCTCTCTCTCTTAGTTTCTTTCTTTTACACTCTCAAACACTCCACATACAAAAATGCAGTTTGAGACATAATGTGGATGGAAACTGGCACATGGTGAGGGCACGCTGGGTCCAAACAAGACAAACATTCACACTAATGCACACGTATAAAAGGGATGGCAGATGAGACAAGGCTAGTGCATCTGTTCTTTAATTAAAAGAAATGGGGCCCCAAATACAAGGGCAGATTCAGAAAGGGGCCTGTATAACGACGTATATAAAGATATACAACCTTTTAGTGATGGGGCCATGGGCCAGACAGTTAGAGCAAGTGGGACTGGCATGAAAAGATGCAGAAAAATGCAGATAGAATCGCTGTAAAAGTTCTAGTCGAAGGTTGATGTTCTCCTTCCAGCTTTTCACTTGGATGTAAGAAACACTACATGCATCTGCTTTATATCCGTGCAATTGAAACTTCACATAACAGAACGTAAGTACACTAGAGAAAGCCAGGTTTAGTGATCTGGTACAGAGCTGTTATCTCAGGGAATAAGGGAGTCATTTTAACACTTCACTGGGCTGACATGAAAACAGCAATCTACAGTACGGCTGTATCTGCTCTGATTCCATGAATATGAATCAAAACTGTCTTTTGTTTTGTGTCTTCTACATACTTCTATATGTATAGGTTTAAAACAATTGTAACGTACTGTAGCAAACATGAGAGGGTAATCGTACTTTTGTATAGTAGCTGTATTAGCATATGCTGCTACACTGCAGAAGCCTTCACCCTTTTCATTTCAGCTTAGTTTAGTGACTTCCTAAGGAGGCAACGGTTAAATATAGAAGACTTTCTGTCTGTGATTCACTGAAGCTTTTTAAAGGAAATCACTAATGCACAAAAAAAAAAAAAAAAAAAGTTCACAACAAGTAGAAACAGAAATGGAAATATGAAGTTTTCATCACCGTATGAGATTGTGAAGCAATGTAAGAGTTTCATTTCATGCTTCAGTAGCCGACAACCAAAGTATATGGATATGTTGTTAAAAGGCAGCATACATATTGCATAATGTACCGTATAATGCATTTTAAATGGATCTACCAGCTCCTTCAATAGTTCATAAAATCCTCATTTTAAACTTGTTTTGACTCAAAGGTTGGGCATAGTAAAAGTGTATATCCGTGTACGCATGTGAGTATTTGTGTAAGTGCGTGTTTCCTTGCAGATGTGTGCGCATATGTGTTCTGTGTTCTGTGTGTGTGTGTGCGACTGAATCCATAGGGTCTCTCTGGGGAATGTCTCAGTGGAAAAGAGTCAAACAGAGTGAGAGGGACCCCATATATCTACCGTGACTAACAGGATTAAACCTGACTGGGAAAGAAGACAGATAAAAAAAAAAAAAAGGAACAGAGAGAGAGAGAGAGCGTGAGTGGGGGGAAATCAAGTTCTCTTCTTTCATACAGATGAGAAAAAAAAAGAGGGGGGTGGGGATGAAGTCATAAGAGGTGGGCAAGAGACAGAAGAGAAATGAAAGGGGAAGATGATCAGAGAAGAGTCAGTAATCATTTTGTCCTCTTTTTTTGGTCTGGTTCAGAGGACAGTGAAAGTACAGTAGTGAATACAGTACATATAGATGTTGCTCATCCTTCTATTTAGTATAGATAGAAGGCCAGGTTTTTTTCTTTGACCGAAATGCATTTTGTTTGTAATTCAGTGTGTGTGAATGCATTTTTCTCTCCTCTATGGAAAGAGTAGAGATTCTTCCATTAGCCTTGTGGAGCAGAGATCCACCTAACCCCTCCCTAGAGCAATTTAAGAGCAATTTAGAAAAGCTTTCACACTTTAATGCATTTAACACAACTGAGCACACACGCACACACACACACACACGCAAGCACGCACACACACACACACACGCACGCACACACACGCAAGCACGCACGCACGCACACACACGCACGCACGCACACACACACACACTACAGGGAGAATAAAAGCAGAAAAGACAGGTCAGCAATATATGCTTTACTAATCGTACAACATCTAATATTAAATTAATATTTA
This sequence comes from Siphamia tubifer, assembly GCA_020466265.1. Lineage (NCBI taxonomy): Eukaryota > Metazoa > Chordata > Actinopteri > Kurtiformes > Apogonidae > Siphamia > Siphamia tubifer. The sequence continues at coordinate 34,674,793 of CM035798.1, read as the reverse complement.
ACAGTATTACTCAATCTACCCAAGAGAGAAAGAGAGAGAGAGAGAGAGGGCTGTGTGTGTGTGTGTGTGTGTGGGGATCCTTTTTCTTTTTTTTAACAGCAAAATATGTCCTCCATAATCCTCTCCTTTACATTGTGTGAACCCTGCTCAGTAGCTTCTCATACATTAACGCCTTTTGCGAAAACTCATTTACGCCAAACACTGCAGTCTCACTTTTGCATAACATTTGGAGCTGTTATGTTCCTAGATCCAGTTTGGTTTCGCTGTAGAAGCAACTGAATCTCCTGGGAGTGTTTGCCGTATTTTCCTGCAGGGATTATAGCTCTATGAAACTGTTGTAACTGTGAGACTTTGCACCACAAAGAGCAAAAATAATCATATTTGCCTACCAGTGCATTTAGTAGTACTTACTACATTACAGCTCCCAGGAGAGAGGCTGTTGTAGCAGATGGTAAAAATCAAAATAAATGATCAGACAGGAGAACATGATTTCCCAAAGCGGTGCTCACTTTTGAAAGTGCATCAGGACTGTCAGTAAAAATCCTGCAGAAAAGCCAGCTTACCACACCACCACTGGCTGCCATGGGACATGAGGCATGGGTGTATCCATGTGAGAATAACACAAAGACTGGCACAAGTCTGCTAAAAGTTTGGATAATGCATGTACAAAGAGACACGGATGGGAACAGAACACCCCAGCTGCAGAGGAGAGCCCTACAGGTTAAAGGGAGACGACTTAAACTGTTTCAGATCCCGAGGATGAGAATGACTAAGATGAGCTCTACCAGAGGTCTGACCCCATCAACCTTCCTTGAGTCCCAAGTCAGTTTAAAGCAGGGACTATGCCTGTGGAAAAGAGCTGCAGCAATTGCCGCTCTGCTCGTAACTTTCTGTAATCACTCTGCTCCCAGCTGCAGTGGGATTTCTATCAGCTGCTCACTGCTCAGGATTTTACACACACACACACACACACACACACACACGAAGAAAAAAAAAACTCTTCTCCGTAGAGGGGCTTTCTACTAGTACATTTTTCTTCTTATCACCTTAACAGCTACTGAGTGTGACTGCTGCCCTGCAGTTGCCCTCTGAGCTGAGCGTGTTTTTGTACTTAGATGCAAGGTGGCATAAACGTGTACAGTCCATAGTCAGTGGAAATGCAGATGCACCTTCAGGACTGACAGCGCATCTGCTCAACCTGACGCATCACAATCCCCTCCCTTAATGGACACTGACAGAGGAAGAAAAAGCAGGAGAGGAACAAAAAAAAAAAAAAAAAAAAAAAAAAAAGAAACAAGGGAAAAGGGAAAAGGTGGGTGTTCCATAATAGGATTAGAAAGTTGTGTTTGAAAATAATTAGCAGTACTTATTATTAAAACTACATCCTTGAGACATTATTTCAATGAAACAAGTCACTCAAAACAGGTGGAAAAGCAGAAAATGATACAAAGAGGGATAGAAATTTAACCGGTTTTTACTAAATAAGTTGCTCAAAATAAAAATCATTAAAATATTTTGGACATTGAACAACAATAAGACCAATAGTTATTGTTTGGGGGGGGTCTTTTCTTTTCTTTTCTAAATCAGTCCAGCTACTTTTTGACACCTAGTTGAACTCCAAAAAGTTGTTACATCAACTCTGATCAAAACTAAGAAAGTGGTGTAAACAAAACCTCCAAACCATCTGTGTTTATAGTGAGCTGCTCTGTGCTGTGTGCTTAACCCCCATTACACAGGTGTGTGTGTGTGTGTGTGTACTTGTATTCCTATCTTTATGGGGACATTGATATGGTTAAACAGTCACACCATGGAGACCTCTGACACTATAGGGACCAAAATTCAGGTCCCCACGAGGGTTAAATATAAAGGTCCCCACTAGTAAAATAGACATGATGTGGCCCTATAAATACTTATTTTTCAGGAAGTCCCCATAAAGCATAAGGGAAACAGGTGTAAAGTTTCAAAGTTTTGAAGGATGTATTTTTATTTATTTATTTTTTAAAAATATTAATACGGGTTAAACATGTGACTTTAAGCATTACCAATCACACTCAGATTCTACCACAAGTGAATGCATGAATGAAAAATGACTTGACTTGATCCACAATGGCATGAAACATTACATTTCCTCTCAGTTTGGTTTGGCGTCCCCCATTGTGACATGACGACACATATATGAACTGATCCATCAAATCAATCAATCTGTCATCTGTAGGATTTTACATTTGTAATGTTCTGGCTCGCTTACAATCACAATAAAGATATAATATCATGGCACAAAAAAAAAAAAGCCATGCTGAGCTGAGATACCAGCAGTGGAAAAGTGGCTCCAGACCTACGGTACATTGCATTTCAGTAATTATTCATCTAAGAGTCACACTGGCTTCACTGATTTAGAAGATATAGTCGTGGGGAAAAAAAATATTACATCATCAAAATATGGTTATGTAATCAAGTACGAACTCCTGTGTGTATGATGTAACTAAAAGAGACAGAAAAGAAAACATGGAATGACTAAAAAGCACTGTTTTGTTAGTAATACTAACTAATACAGTGAAGTGATTTTGGTTATTGTCAAGAAAATATGGAAAATGGATAAATATCAGCTCTGAAATTAAAGTCTGTTTGTTGTTACCATTGTATTTGTACAAAGAAATGGACCTTTAGTTATGTCAGACATTAAAATAAGCAACAAATTTATATATAAAACAAGGGCGGGCTAATATATATATTTGTGACTAAATATGAGGCTCTGATGTTTATCATGATGGGCTTTGACTTTCAGAGCTTGATCAAATTATTGCTTTATCATGTCACTAATTAATCATTTATTATTGACTTACCCATGACCAAAACGCTAACAGTAGCAACACCAATTACTAACAGTTACTACAAAGGATTATGTCACAGAACCTCTGTCCACTTGTTATATAGAGGATACGATTTAAGTGAACCCCCTCTGAAACCCCTACAACAGGGGTGCTCACTCTTGGTCCTGCATGTTTTAATTGTATCCCTCATCTAACACACCTGATTCAAATGATCATCAAGCTCTGCAGAAGACTGATAACGACAGTCAGGTGTGTTAAAAGAGGGGAACATCTAAAGCATGTGGCCCTCGAGGACCAGGATTGAGCACCCCGGCCCTACAACTTTGATAATTGCATATTTCTCAGTAGTTGTAATAGTTTGTTTTATTTTACATTCCTCCACAGTACTGATGACATGTTGCATCTGTATCAGTCTGAGCAGATGTCACTGGACTGTTAGTGGGTATGGAGGGGTTTCGACACAAAGACACACCAAATGTCCAAATTATGTGAGATGATACTGTAAATAATGCTTCAGATGAAACCTAAATGTACATCAATATATATATATATATATATATATATATATATATATATATATATATATATATATTAAGACCCAGTGTTACTTTTCTGGCAGTTCCTAAATGAATGTATCTTTGTTTTAACCTTTCTCAAGTTATTTATCACCACTTATTAGAATACTTATTCTCTACATTTTGTATGTTTTTTTGTTGTGCAAATCAGATATTTTCTGTATTTAATTCACTGATCATGTAGATGTTCATAAAAGCTCAGATTAAAGTTGAGGGTTATTATACATTATTATTATTATTATTATTATTATTATTATTATTATTATTATTATTATTATTATTATTATTATTATTATTATTATTATTATTAACAGAGAAAACTAAAGACTTTTTCAGCCAACGTATCATTTGAAAATAAAAAAAAACAAGCATCCCTATCAACTGTCATTGTTCCAACTCCATGGGGTTTACTGGTGAATCAGTGTTGTAGAAGATGATGGTGTTTCCATGGTACAAAGCATCTGAACGTCCAAATGGGTCATATCTGACGACCATGAAATGATGAAAAACAAATAAAAAAAATTACACAAATTATTTACATGTATTAATATGATTAGTGGATCAACAGGTATTAAACTGTTTACATCAGTAGATGCTTTCGGTTGCCAGGGACTGTTTTTTGTCCTTAACCTCTTGAGAACCAGTAATACGCTTTTGTCCTCTGTAGGGGACAAGAGTTTCACAGCTTCTTCTTAGAAAACAGCCGACTGCAAAGTGTGTTTCATAAATAAACAAAGCTGAGAAAGGTGTTGGATTCTGCCATTTCCAATCAAGATAAATATGTAATGGAAAAGAAAAAAAAACACTTTAACTTCCCTGGGTGTTAGGATATTATGGGTTAAAATGTAAAGTACCCTGGTTCAATGTAATATGAAATATTTTTGTATCATTTTGATAAAACAACCAGAAGAGATTTATATACTGTATATTTTTGTTTGGTACAATAGAGGTGGGAGATAATACCACTCCCTTTTGAATATGTTACGTGCCTTCTTAATTTTTTATTTATTCTATATAGTCTTTGACTTGATGTTTTATCAATTATTGGCTTTTGACATATTCAAAATAAAATTACTAAATGAAATGAAAGTGTACATTCATCGTGTAAACTGATATAGCGAACGACATGATAATTAAGTGACTCAAAATCATGTTCACAACTTTATTTGTCATGACCTTAAATGGCATGTGATGGTACATGAGTGGAACAGGGGGACAGCAGATATTTTACGTCCACTTGGGGTCACAATATATTTCAACTAAGTGACTAACGTTTGTACTTCCTCAGACACACACATATATATATATATATATATATATATATATATAAATGCATACAAAATAATGCATAATAAAATCAAAATAATTGCAGGATCTGTGATGTGATTATTGCGCAACATACATTGTGATATTGATGCTCAAACAATATATTGTGCAGCTCTAATGTGTGGTAGTCTTTTTATAATGATTTCCCAGTGATTTCTTCATTAATTTTGTGCTTTTTAAGTATTATCGAGACATTCTGCATTTGTGCACATAAGTCTATTCAGATCATAACTGTAAGAAATGTTCCATCTGTAATCTTGATGGGTGCAAAATGTTATTATGATCAATAAATTATGATATAGTGGAGAAACAGTCTGCAAGTTAGTTTGAGAATCTTTTCCAGGCAGAAACACAACCTGAGGCAGTGCTATGCTAATAAAGCAAAGGTCACACTGATATACAGTTGCATTAACAAACACATAGTACACGTTAGGAGTGAATCAGTCCACAGAACGTAGACGTATCCACAGGTAACCATGTTATCTATTACTAACACTAACATCATTTCATGTTCCAGTCTTGTATAGTAACACGTGGCAGGAGTTCAAGTCTTACTCTCATCACTGGGCTCTTTGCCTCCTCAGTGTAAGTGCCCCCTTGAACAAAGTGTTCAGCTACAGAGAGGACAGCCGGAGAATGTGGTCTCACTGTGCACTGTGCTTCCCACTGAGAATGTAAACTAGAGTGGTGCTGTAATAAAAGCTCAGAGCTCGGTTGACTTTCTAAAAGGTGATACCCTATAAATGCAGATGACTGATACAACACTCACAGATTATATAGTGCTTGTAGAGTATGCTGTAACGAATCTGAGAGAGGAGCAGGAAAGGGGAGATGCTATTATAATGGGAATAAATAATGCTACACTCTGGGGCCTTGACAATGAAATCTGACCAGGGACATAAATCTTTAGGGATGTAAATAAAGCAGGAATAGAAATTGAATATTCCTCTATTAGATGACGATGGTGCAGCACCTTAAAGATCCTCCTCTTTTTTTTTTCTTTTTTTTTTACCTATGAAAAAAAATCAACAAAAGGCTAACATAGTAACACACACAGGGAGGAAAAAAAAAAGATTTATCGAGAGCAAAGGAAAAGGGGCACAAAAAGAGATTAATGCAGACAGTAGACAGCATGAGAGACAGAGAGAAAGAGACAGGGATTATAGGTACTTTTCTTTTGCAGCCTCATCACAAACAAATAATCCGATCGTCATGAGCCAGCCAGGCAATTAATATTCAAGGAATTAGTTTTCTTTAAAAAAAAAAAAAAAAAAAAAAAAAAAAAAAAGAGGAGAAGGAGATTTAGATTATTCTCCCCCCTCCCCTTTTCTGCATGAGGATCCATTTTGTGAGCTTAGGCTATAAACAGCTTGAAATCACTTTGACAGCCTGCTCTATCTCATGGAGTACACACATATGCCAGCATACAAACACACACACACACACACACATACACACATATATACCATGGGGGGATTTTAATTTCAACCTGTGAAATTGTAATTACCTCTCCTGTAAGAGGCAAAGGATTGTGGGAAAGCTAAGTGCAAATTTTTGTGTATCAGTTCTGCTATTTTTTTATTTTTTTTGCCTTCATTATCTATTTTTACAATTGTATTTCTTTTTGTAAAGTTTCCATTTATGTCTTTCTTATGTTCCTTTTTCTGTTCTGTGCTCTCTGTTGTACAGTCTCAAACCTGTCGTACAGTGATGAAGCGAGCTGGCGCAGCTGACATTAAATTAACTGTAGGTGTCAGTGACAGAAGAGACGCAGCCAGTAGAGGAAGAGAAAAACAAAGTGTGAAGGAAACGACTTAGAAAGTAAAGAAGGAAGAGAGGACTAGAAGAAAGAGAGAGAGAGAGTGATAAAAGACAGAAAAATATACCACAGGGTGAAAACCCCCATGACACAAAAATGTGATGAAAATGTCTTAAGGGCCTCGGGATGACATTATTATTTTTCTTCTTTTGTTCATTTTTTTTTTTTTTTTTTTACTTCTGACTTCTCTCACTGTGAGGCTGCCCTGTGAATGACTTCTCAGCTCCGTACGTGTGATGCTTGTTTTGCAACATGCTGGAGCTACTGCCCGCTTTACAGACTGTCAGCAAAAGTGACATTTGGGAAAAAAAAAAAAAAAAAAAAAAAATTCAAAGCAGCAGGCAAAACAGCCATGAAAGGCTTGCATATGTGTGTGTGTGTAATTAGTTGTGATATTAAGTAATTTCTAACCTGTCATAGCTGTACTCTCCCTCACACACACACACACACACACACACACACACACACACACACACTATGAGGTGAAGAGGTACCTTTTAAATAACAGCTCACGCTTATCAGGGCTCTTATAGTTAAAGTACTCACTACTTCCCAGGTATATGAATTTTTGTGTCATGCATGCAGTTGTTGGGTATCCAACATAACTGAAAAGAAATGAGGGAAACAGAAATGTGATGTGACAAAAAAAAAAGTTGTTTAAAAAGGGGAATTAAAGTAAAAAAAAAAAAAAAAAAAAATCTGAGAATTGCTGCGACCTACTTGTGCAGAGCTGTTATGCAATGTGCTGTTTTTCTATTAGTCACTGATACATGCAGGTAACAATGTCAGTGTCATCTGAAACACGCTGAGCGTCGCTTCTCTGACACATGATGAACAAGGTCGCAGATTATCAGGATGTACTGTTCTTTATATCTAAGTGTAACTGTGCGCTGTTTGAGTTTAATGTCACCCCTGCTCTGAGCCCCGTGTCAACAACTGTATGATTTTTGGAAAGCGCTTCACTGTCAGTGAGGGGCTGAAGGGAATGTGTGTGACGGGAGTTATTCGGTAACATGAGACCAGAAAAAAAAAAAAAAAAAAGGGGAAAGCAGTAGTGAATTGCAGTAGGTAGAGTCATATGAGGGTTAGTCTGGTGTTATTTTTATGGTAACAAAACTTATTATCTCCATCTAAAAAAAAAGAGACAACCTAACAGTAAAAATCAATATTACTTTTGCATGCTGTACTTTGGATATTTTCACTGGTTTTCAAAAATTTGTCAAAACTCTGAAGTACTAATCAAAGCCACCAGACCAGGCTATTTTACTTCACTGAAACACTAACTCAATTTACTGGTTTCCTTGTGTTTTTGTGTCACTGCTATTTGCTTGTATTCAAAGTGATGCCTAAAATACCAAATCCACAAACACACTGATGAAGGCAGTGGCTATTTGAAGCCAAATGACTGGTTTTGTCCAGGGAGTGTGGTGGTTTTGAAGAGAAAAGCAAACAGAATGGATACAATTCTCAACTGGGAAAATGAGCTTAGAATCAGAGGTGGGGGCTGGGCAGGTGGGCATTACAGCTGCGTTTTTAGACACTATACACAAGACTTTGGTCTGATTGATTCTGGTGATGCAGGTACTGTTACCTCCATTTTAAAGGAGGGGTATTTTTCTTAAATGAGGTCTACATAAACTGGAGTACCTGGAGAAAACCCACGCAGACACATGCAAACTCCACACAGAAAGGTCTGGTGTGGGAATAGAACTAGGGTCCTTCTTGCTGTGAGGAACGAGTGCTAACCACTGCCCCACTGTGCTGCCCACTTATTTATTTATTTATTACCATGTCCTGTTCAGCAATTTGGCCTCCAATTTGATGCTGTGTTTCCACTATGTGATCCCAGCTTGACTTGACTAAACCTTTTTGCATTTTCATTAGTAGTGCAGAGCCCGTACTCTAGAAAATGTGAGATTGTTTGCTACTAATGTGTTGTGGAAGTGGGTGAAGTGAGTTGAAAGGAGCAGAAAGAAATATTATAATAATTAGTTGGAGCACCCCCCCCACACAAAAGTGTGCCCCCTCCTTAAGCTATTATCATCATCATCATTATTATTATTAACCTATTATCATTAAGCTAACACCACATCTCATGTCACCAGTTGAAGGATTCACATACATGGTCATGGTTCAGTATCTGTAGAGTAACTGGTCTTTAGGTTTATCTCTTGGGTCTGTCATTTCCAAGTGTGCGATTAGCACAGTGCTAGGCTATTTAGCTCTTCACAGAGGCTTGAGTAAACACTGTGAGTCAGTAAGTGCTTCATTAAATCAGTCGTATTCCAGCCTTTACATGTAAATATATTTAACACCTGTAGCATACGGAAGCATCTGGAACTTCCTGTGAACTGTAACCGCACATTTCACCTTCGCCTTTGACACGTTGTTGTCTGCACCGCCTCGTGTGTGCGCACTTCCATTTAACATTGGAGAGAGGGTGTAAATAAACAACAGCTGCATGTGTGGTACTGAAATTCACGTTAGGCTTACCATTAACATTATCTACCAATAATGTTCCATACCTATACAGACTTTCAGTACCTAACTCTCTTGCTCACTTTCTGCGTGTGAGCAAGAATGAGACAATCACATTGGGGGACATGTGTAACCAAATCAGAGGGCGGGACTTGGCAATGCTCAGAGCAGCAAAGTTAGAAAGAACAATGAAATTAGTTTCATATCTTCGTTGCTGTATCTTGTAATGGCTTTAGTTATGTCAGTTATGTTTGCACTGCAATCCACCATAGTACTGGAAAGTCACCCTCCAAATTTGGGATCATTTGGTGGAGTTGTACAGGTGTTAGGTGTTCCATAGACAAACAGGACAAACTAGAGACACAGATTTGCTAAATTATAGATAGATGTAAAAGAACCTGAAATCCGGTACCCAGTACTACTTTTTTAGTCCTTGCTCGGCTGAGGTTACAAAGCAGGTGACAAGATACTAAAATGTCATGTGTAAACACTGCAGACCAATGATTGGTTGGTTCTACATTGTGTTATAAATGTGTGACATACTTTAAAGAAACAAACACAGATATGGAAGTTTACAGTAAATATAGTTGGAGGCTAATCCATAATGACATCCCACAGAACTACACTGTGGTCAGTTAAGGAAGTTAAGACAATAAAAACATTCAGTGTGCAGCTTGATGGAACGAGCGAGTTTATCAACAACTCTGAGCAGAAGTTACACACAGTGTTGCTATGATATTCAAGTACTCTAAAGTTGGTAGTATCCTGTAATGGAAATGGTGTCCATTAATAGTAGCTGGTACCTAAGTCAAGTCAAGCTTTTACCACATGGTAGAAACACAGCATTAATGTACTAGAGACAAGAATGGCTTAAAGGACAATTCCAGTTCTTAGCAATTGGGGCCTTAATTATGATGTAATTTTAATCAGAATTTTAATTGTTGATACTTCCTCCTCTGGAAGAAGTATCCACAAAAAGATATCCATGAAATGACATACAATGAGAGGCAGCGACTTGGGAGACACAAAATCAGTTGTTTTGTTCAAATCAGTTTATGTCCATTGTGATACAGTTGTGCTAATTTCCCTGTAGTCCCATTTCAACTTTGAAAGACCTGGGCTGGCGGGTTGAGCTAAAATAAATAAATAATTGAACCCGAGACACATAAGTGACAGCATCTCTGTCCATGCCGAGTCAAGAGGCTTTAAGATAAGATTTCAGATTTCAAATCTATCTATCTCTTTGCTTTAGCTTAGCTACTTGGCACTTAGCAGTTGGAGCTTTCGTCAGGGTCTTTCAAAGTTGAAATGGAACAGAATTAGCACTACTGTATCACAATGAACATATTAACTGATTTGAACAAAATAATTTTTTTAGCGTTTGTAAATCGCTGCCCTGCCGACTCTTGTTGTATGCCATTTTGTGGATATTTTTTCCAGAGGAATCAAAATTGAAAAAAAAAAAAGTAGAATAATTCATATTACATCACAATTAAGGCCCCGATTACAAAAAAACAGCATTGTCCTTTAATAGTTTTCACCTTAGGCTACGTTTATACAGAGAAGATCGGAAGAAAAGATGCAAAACTGGTGTCTCATCTTAACCTTTTTATCCGTATTTACACAAACATCATTAAGAAATCTCCATACTTACAGGGGTGGACATGCATACCAGGCTGCTAGATGATGCTGAGATCGAACACTGTCTTGTCAATCCGCATGTGGAAGCGCAACAGCAGATAGTTTTTAAGATTTCCACTCTGAAATGTGTCTTCAGATTTTGTATTTTCAACCCGTAAAAACTAAATTCTTGTGTAAATGAAAGGGAGTTGCGATAAAATATTTGGTCATTTTTAGCTGCACTCGTCCTTGTGTAAACAGCCCCTTAGAGTGGCTTAATAAAAAAAACCCTCTATGATCAATTCCCTCCATTGACGGGATTAAATTATTGTATTACCTCATGGATAGTATCTGATGGGAGAACAGGACAGGGGTTATACACCAACAAATATTAGAAGAATATTTCTAATCTGAATGAGACTTCCTAGGTAAATAAAGGCAAATAATATTAAATATTAACACCAGCATTAATGTCTTTTATCAGTTGGGTCATATATTTTACTTGTAGTCATGTCACAGTGTGCAGTGACTGTTTAAATAAGGTTGGAAAAGAAAAGTTTCACATGTACAGTTGATTAAACTGATCAAACATAATGAGTCAGAATGTGTTTACCTAATGACTCAGCCATAGTAACAGTTTGCTCTTGACTTAAGACGGTGCCAAAGTGGGTCACAGCCTGATGTAAATGATCATACATGACAGTCCTTCATATTGTTCCCTACAGGTTTTAGTTTATTGAGGATATGAATGTGTGTATAATGCTTTATATGCTTGAACATGTTCAGGCTTGTCAAAGGGATATTTTTTAATCAAAAGGTTTGTGCATGTGTCAGATGTGGAGCTGTATTGAAAATGGACACTTCCAAAAGGTGCAATAACAACTCCTGCAAAAAAAAAAAAGAGAAAAAAAAAAGGAATTATAGGGAAAAGCAGGATCTGAACACTGACTCATATTTTCCCTGAGTCCGAAAGTGTCAAATAAATTAGTTTGCTATCTTTCCAGAAGGCTGTGCACTGATCAGCTGGTCATTTTCTTCTGCAATCGTGCACCAGCAGAACACTTCACATCGATGCGCAGAAAATCTTTACATAATCCGTTTTAGATTTATTTAGTTTTGACAGGGTAATAATTCATTTATTGTACTGGGCAGATGTTGCATGAAGATAAACTGTTTGGATATGATGCTTTTTGAGTCAAATCAACAAAAAAAAATTCAGTGTAGCTTTGTGAAAATCCTGTAAAAGTCCACTTCGTCCATCATTTTTGACACTAACACGGTTCATGAAGTGTAACACGTCTTCAGTTGGTCTGAAATGGAAAATTACTTTCGACTTGTTCTACTTCTGGCTTCACTTTTATGACTTTTTCCCACATGGCAAACATCTCACATTTCCTCACATTGCTCATTTCTAATTAACAGCCAATAGATTAGCTCTATCATCTTTTGCAGGATCTGCTATAACTATGAATATGTATATTCAGACTTATTTGATTAAGTATTAGTTACCAGTTCACAGATTAGTCCCTCTGTTACTGTATATACATTTTATGACAAGTAATGGTGTGAATATACAGTGATTGTGCTTTTAAAACAATACATGTAAAAGACTCTGTTTTACAAAGACATGGGGTCATTTAAGGATATTCAGTGGGGGTTGAGAAGGATTTTCTATTACGTATATTTTATACTTAAACATATTCTTAGGCTATAATACCTCAAACATCATTTCTGTCAAAAAAAGCAAAAAAAAAAAAAAAGGTATATTAAGGAGCATAGTTATAGCCTGTTTCACCCTGAGATAATAATAATCTGCTTTCATGAATCTAAGGTGGCCATTAAACATGTAGTTATGTAAATGAGCACTGTTTCATGTGTGAACAAAATCACAGGAACAATTCACCATGGCAACCCACCAGCCCTCAGGAAACTAATGCAATATACAGTTATTTCCATGACAACTTCATTAAAAGTTTCATGGTTGCCATCTGAAGTACACTAATCAAACATTAGCAGGAAGAAAACAGCCGTGAGACCTTAAGGTGACTTCTCTCTTTTTTTTTTTTGTATTTCTTGTTTAAATAGAAGTCAAGCGTATTCCTGCTGTCTGATGAAAAACACTGCGATCGAACAACTCAGATGGTTCATTAAGCTCAAACCTGCTAAATGGCTCTCATTGCAGTAATGACCAAAGTTTCCTGTAGTTACTTTTTTTGACCCCTCTGAAATGTGACTTCCATTGCCTGCCAACGTGGAGGGAACGAGTCCCTTATGACAAGCTCTTCATTAAACGTCCATGAACCCTGAAGCGTTGTCATAGATTTCTATCTTATGGGATTCCAAGTTCTTTTGGGAAAAGTTTTTGCATTATTCATTTTTCATTGTTGAATTTAAGATGAAAAGTAAAGTTTGACCGCAAGGATTTACTGAACAAAACAGCGTTGTCATAATCTTTTTAGACATGTAACTTCCGTGCTTGCTTATTTGCTCTAAACATTTCTATTTTTGGTAGCACCAAACAAAGCACCAAACAAATGACATTTTGTTTAACAATGCCAAATGACAATAAAGGGATTTTCGATTCTGAACTTCCAAATGAAATATACAGTGGTCCCTCATTTATCATGGTGGTTACATTCGGAAAAAAAAACAAAAAACCTGCAATCCACAAAATCTGTGAATTACTCAGCTTTAAATTTTATATTTATTACCCCACCACATGAAAGGGGAGATGGATATTGTTTTTGTTTCAGCAATAATTACTGGACCAATTACCATTATACTTTCAGGAAAGGTGTGAGGTGCTCCATCATAAATACCATTAAGTTTAAGTAAATGCTAAATGGACTGCAGTTATATAGTGCTTTTCCACCTTTATAGTGTTTAAAGCACTTTACATTAGCCTCACATTCACCCATTCACACACTCATACATCAGTAGGTTTCTAAGGTTCTGTCAGTCCTACTGGGAGACTAACTCAAGGTGTCTTTGCTCAAGGACACTTCAACAAGTGCTGGGATGCGAACCACCGACCCTTAGTTATTGGATGATCTGCTCTACCAACTGAGCCGCAACTGCCAATTTAAGTGAATGTAGGTCAAAGGTCAAGGTCAACAAAAATGGGTTTTCGCAATGATAAGAGATCAGTCAAATCAGATACAACATTTGTGAGGGGATGAGGTGTGTTGTGCCTGACATCACTTGTTCTAGGTTTTAAGGCTGTCAACCCCCTCACCACACACTTTATACACTTTTCCAACATCTACCTTTCTTCAACATGTCCAGAAGTGTAACTTTTTGTGTGATGGTTAACATTTTCCTCTGCCTTTTGGGTTTGACTGCAGGTGCTTTAGTCGGTGCAGTACATTTTGTGACATTGTGGGTTTTGTTACATCAGTTCAGAGTCACACTGCTAGTGATTGAAGATGTATGTAGTACATTTGGCAAAGCTCAATGTATTCTGTACCGTACAGGAGAAACGGCATGGAGGAGATTGATTGACAAAGATCTACAGTCTCTTAAACCAATTAGGATGAAAAACACAATGCACGTCCACATGCAGGAAAGAAAAACATGCAAAATTGTACTGAGAAAAAAAAAAAAAAAAAATCTAAAACAGTGAGGCCACAAAAGGTGAACCACATTATAATGAGGGATAACTGTATATTAAAACAGTTTTCAATGATAGTAATGCCTTTACAACCTATTTTAACACCCAGTAATACCTCAGAGCTGCCATGTCCCTGTATGCTTATTGAAGAGCTTTCAGAAACAATATTAGAGCTAAAATATTGACTTTGGTCCCCTGTCTCTCTGGTGAATACAAACACCCTTAACCGCTTAAAGTCAAAGATGTATAAGCCCATCAAGCACACACTCACACAAAACCACAGACACAAAGCACATACACACTAAAACAGAACTGGCAATCCACCAAGGCCCTCAATAGAGCCAATCTCTCCTTTGCACGACAGACTGTGAATTCCCAGTTTGCTTTACAGCGACAACAGGGTGTGTTGTGTGTGTGTGTGTGTGTGTGTGTGTGTGTGTGAATGTGTAGAAAAACACAGCAATCACTAAATGCAGACACAACGGCTACCAAACTAAATGGTTGGACGAAGCTGGTATGAGAACTTACATTTATATACACACACACACACACACATGCACACACACACATGCACACACACACATGCACACACACACACACACACGCACACGCACACACGCACGTTATTAGGAATGGATATGCTTGCCAAGTCATTTTCTCCCCTGTTCCAGAAGTCACTGAAGTGCTTAGCACACAGTGATCAGACCTCAGCCTATAGAAACAGAAAGGCACAATGAACAGGAGAAAGAAATGAAAAGGTGGGTGGTGGGGACAAAAAGCAACAAAGCATGCTGGTCACCAAAATTACAAAATTAATTGGTCACACCCATGTGGGTGAGTCTGCGAAGTGTAATTACACTTTGGCTTAAATTCAGGAAAATAGAGGTCTGTGTTCTTCACATTGTTTATATATATATATATATATATATATATATATATATATATATATATATATATATATATATATATATATATATATATATTTATTTATTTATTTATTTATTTATTTATTTTTTTACATCCTCTAGTATTAAAAAAGAGCTCTGATGATTGAATTAAATTAACAGGCGTAAAACAATTTGAGCATTAATTAATATGTATGTTATTGTTTACAACAACCATTAAACTAATACTGATAAAATGTACCTGCACAAAAGACATTTTAAAATGGAACACATAGTAAGTATAATTGGAAAGAACAATTGATCTGCATTTGTTTACTACAAAAAAAAAAAAAAACAACAGCAGAAAAAAAATAATTGACTGACAATATAAAAAAAAAATAATTTTTACATCCTCTGGTATAACATGAGCTCTGATGATTGAATAACCTTAGCATAGGGGGGTAGGGGGGGCATGTATGATACAATATTTGTAAAAATGTCTTAAACGTCACTATTTTTTAAACAGTTGAACCTAATTTTAAGCTACTTTTACATCCTTCAGTGTTAAATGGCCTCGGATAACACTGTACATCTACATTTTCTCAACAGATGTTGATGTGGTTTTAGTCATTTCCAGTGTTGGGAGTAACAGCATTAGAGTATAACTGCTTTACTAACGTAGCCACATTTCGAGTAATGGAGTAATTATTTAATGACTTTATCCGTAACTGTATCGCATTACAATTTGATGAATTGGGGCGTAAGTGTTGCCCCGGGTACAGACAAAAACTGGGCGTTTTAGCAACACCGTCGGTGCCACATATGTCTGCATCGAGCTCACATTCAGCTCAGTGTAAAACTCCACTTGCACACATGACAACAAAATCGATCATGATTTGCTAAGAAGTTGGATAGGCGGAGTCTCAACTGTCCTGTTCCACTGGATGGACATGTAACACACTAAAGCCATCATTAAGCTAAACTCAAGCAGCTTTAGTGTTATTATAAATGTATATAGGTCTGCAAACAGTGTACAGCATTGTGATGACATGGTTAACTTTTGTTAGCTTAACTTTTATCATTGATAACAGGTCATAAAGATCTTTGTGTTTTTAAGGAAGCATCTTAAATTATATCCAAAGTAACATCACAGAACAAGCATGAATATCCTGTTTAACTGTTTTTTCATTTCTTTGAGCAAGAGTCCTGGAAATAAACCTTTAGGTACATATTGGAGCCAGGTTTTTCAAGCACAAATTCCCAATTTTCTCAAAATATACATGTATAAGGTAAAAATTTCAAAACAACAACTGCTTTTTTAAATGTATCATCAAATTCTGGTTCAGATACTGTACATGCGCCATGTGTATTTGTTGTACAGCATATCTGAATAAACTTAAATGCACAGTACCTGCACAAAAGACATTTTAGCAGGAACAACAATAAACAATATATCAAGTAATTTTTACAACATACCAACATTGGCTCTGATTACTGAATAGAGTTAACATTTGTAAAAAATAAAAAAAATTTAAACTTACCTTCACAAAATATGTTTTAAAAGAGAACACATGGTACATATGGAAATAATGGAAAGATTATTTATTCTAAAATGTATCTAAATTTATTCACAACTAAACAAAACATATAAAAACGCATCCTCCAATGAATATAATGAGCTCTGGTGATTGAATAAACCTTACATATGTATCCTTTAGTAAAAAAAAAACTTCTCTGATTATTGAATAAACTTAGCATATGTTCCAAAAATGTTTGCATTACCTGTACAAAATACATTTTAAAAGGGAATACATTATACATACCATTGAAAAGGAGAATGGTTCTAAAAATTACCTGAACATTGTTCATGATGTAAAAATACTAATTAAAAAACAAACAACTCTGATGATTGAATAAACGTATATGTAAAACTATGGGGGGGGGGGATAACATTAAATAACATGTATGTTATTTTGACAACATCCACTTTACTAATACCTGCACAAAACACATTTTTAAGAAAACATAAGGCAAATATTAAAAGGAAGCAGTGATTTAAAAATTACTTGAATTTAATCAACTTCACTGTTTAAAAATCTATTCCTAAGGTTCAATATAAATGTCTACTAAAATGTCAAAATGGAAAACACGTGGCATATGTCATAACGGCAGATGACGAGGAAAAGGCTTTTCTGTGCTTGTTTTTCCAATGGTGGTGCTTGTTAATTAGGACACGGACACACACACACACACACACACACACCAATTGTATTAACAAGCATTGTGTCAGTTGTATGTTAGTGTCATTCACTGCTGCTCGTGTGTGTGTGTGTGTGTGTGTGTGTGTGTCTGCCCTGGGGCTAAACCGACCTATCCTCCAAACACACACTTTATTTAAGGATGTCTCTACAGCTGTCAATTAACTAAAGCTAAATAAACATGGATGCGTTAATCAAGTAAATATAGTAACACATCTTCACTTGTAGTTTGTTAAAATCTCAAAAGAAGCGATTGTAACTTTGAGTAACACGTAGGCAGGAGATGTTTTTTTTTTTAAAGCTAAAGCACACAGAGAGAAGAAGGGTGTGTGTCTGTGTTATGTTTTTAATGGAACAGTTATGAAGCATGTTGAATGACAGAATGGTAAACTGACTGTGCTAAATTGGGCTTAACCTGACAAACATCAACATTGTAATTATGCCAGGTTTTTTTTATGTTTTTTTTTTTGCACCATACTTTACGGTTTTCTTCTTTGGAAAAAAAAAAA
Source organism: Siphamia tubifer (assembly GCA_020466265.1). NCBI lineage: Eukaryota > Metazoa > Chordata > Actinopteri > Kurtiformes > Apogonidae > Siphamia > Siphamia tubifer. The sequence continues at coordinate 34,656,883 of CM035798.1, read as the reverse complement.
AAGTGTTACACCAGATAACAAACCTCAATAAGAGAGGTATCAGCTGAAGCCTGAGAAAAATAAATAAATATTTATTTATTTATTTTTTAAAAAAATACTGTCGTTGTTGGCTTCCAAAATGTAGGGAATGTATGTTGTGTCTGAGTCCAAACCATAAGCAGTGAAAAAAAATGTGTGATTTTTACCAAAAAATAAAAAAAACACTAAATTTACCATTCGGAAAATACCTCGAATCCTATTCTTTTGAGGGTGATCGCAGCATTTGAAATCCATCTGTAAAAGAACAAAAACTAGAGCTGTGGCACAGTTAATGCAGAAAATAGTTGGACATGTACTGTATGTTGTTTGGCAGATATGAAAGGTCACAGTCTGTGTCTGATACAGACTAATGAGAAGCTCTGCCAGACACTAGTTAATGTTATTAAATAAACTAAGACAATTTATGGGGAGACTGTCCATATTCTTATGCAAAAAGACTGCTTTGTTGATAAGTATATGGCATTATGGGATGTTATATAGAGTCCATCCCAACTGTTAGAACTATGTTTTACAGACACTGCAGCATAGTTTTATTATTTTTTTAATGATTTGGACCAAGATGACATATAGCAACATACTCTGCTCTACCATTTATCATTTTAATTCAAAGACTGATCTTTACTTACTTTTGTGTCCTGACTGTACAACAACACGAGGTCAACCGATAGCCTTATTATAATGACTGGTATAATGATGACAGTGGAAGTAGGAAAAAGCAAATATCACCCTTTAGGCACATCTAATTCAACATATTACTTATTAAAATTAATTCATGGATAAATAAGGATTAAAAAAAGAACATGTTTTTAAACAATAAAGATAACTGAATAATCTCAAGTTACATTTTTTCATTAGGTCCAGCTTTATATTTTTTAGTGGTTACAACTACAGTCATGTTGTGCCAATCAGCCCAAACTAGTCAGAGTATTTCTAATTAATAACATTTACATTAAACCACAGCAGTCACTTTAATAAACACTTAACACCCCCCTCATTATCAACATGGGGGTAATAAAAAATAAATAACTATAACTGTATAGAAGCTGGTATTGTGTTTTTTTTTTAAATTTAATTTAATTTACCTTACATTTTTATTGTATTTATATTTATCCTCTACTAGCGCAGTGGTTTCCAACCTATTTTGGCTTATGACCACATTTTTAACATCAACTAATTTTTACTAACATTTGCTTTTGATCATGTAATAATTTGCTATACTATGTTGAAAATAAGCATTCATTTTAGATGGTATTTAGTCTATGTAACATATATTATTATGGATAAACTAATACTGAACAAACAATAACTCAAACTATTAATTATAAAAGAACTTTATCATCTGAAACGGACCACAGTGAACATTTGACAGATAAACAGAACAGTACCACAGTGTTTCAACTCACAGTTTGTCATGTTTTTATGGATTGTAATTATCGCTGTCAACTAACCACATATTTTTTTTTATTAGCAGTTTTTTTTGTTTGTTTCATCAATTACCAGAAATTGCTGAAATTTGAAAAACACTGCACTAAACATCTATTAGTAAATAATTCCTTGTATGCATTTACATATTTGGTGAATAAAGATGAGTCTGGTTCATCTTATAATATGCACTTCTAATATCCTAAGTTTAATTTAGCAAATGTAACTTTAACTTACAGTAAAAAGATTAGATCATTAGATCTGATTAGGTGGAAACTTCATAGAATTTATTTTGAACACGAAATGTTTTATTTTACAAATTTCAAATGATAACTTTAGGAAATAATTATTTAAATGATTTTCTAAAATCTTCACAGTGTACATTCGCAATTGACCTAGTTTGAACATACTTCAGTACACACAATGTCTTTTCTACTGCAGTAAACAGCATGTCTATTCTTGAAAGCAGAACAATAAAAATGATTACACATTAAATTACTGGGTGATGAAATGATGTCAAAATTTTTTGGGAAACCCTGTATTTCATAATATAATCACAGTTGAAACAGTATTGTTAGAGTCCTTGTTTGGGCTTGTGGGAAAGTCAAAACAAAGTCTGCAAAGACTTAAAATAATTAATTGAAATGAGAAATGTTCAGGCTCCTTTGCATTTGTCTTGTGTCCAAAGTTGCTCCATTTCACATCAAAAGGACATCACTACGTAGATGACAAATTGACAACAGCTGCAACTAAGGCAAGAATTCAGAAACTCTTGCTTTTATTAGAAACAACTGAAGTGAATGATGCAAAGTGAATAATGATCTCCTTTCTATGGTTCCTTCCTCAATATTTCATAGTAAGTGATGATCTCTGAAACATAAAGGGTGTCGTTGCATCCATATTTCACTGGAGAACAATGCAGTGTAACTGACATACACTGTGAGGAAATGTGCTTACAAAGCATCAAAAGAACTGTCACACAGTATGGATGGCTGGAGAATAATATAGGGCACTGCTGGATGGATGTAACAAGCTTCATAGCTACACGCATCATTTGATCACATAATACAAAGCTTGTGTGTGTGTCTGTGTGTGAGACATGCATCATTTGATCGGGTAATATAAAGCTTTGGTGCCTGTATTTGTGTGCAAGTTTGCTTGACATGCCTCATTTGCCCACACGCACAAAAAAAAAGTTGCAGGATGCAGAGTGTGTGTGTGTGTGTGTGTGTGTGTGTGTGTGAGTGTAACATGCATCAGCTAGGTGAGAAAATAGCAGGGTACATGCATGTATCTGTGTATAGAGAAACTGTATGACATGCATGATTTACTTAGATAATACAAAGCTGGTGTGTGTATGTGCAGGCTACAAACAGCGGTGTATCTAACAACAGGGCTTTCTGAATGAGAGAATGATGAGTCCTGTCACTGCGGAACCACACGTGCACATACACAGATGCACACATGCTGAGTTTCAGCTAAAATAAGGAGCCTACAGGCCCTATGTCGGGCAATGCAGGCGTATACGCAGACAAAAAAAGAAAGCACCTTATGACACAGAAATGACGCTTACAACAGGGATGTATACAGTGCATGTATATACACAGATGAAAGCACACACTCTGACAGACACACATGTACCAAAAGAAGGCGACACACAAAGTGGGGCATGCATTATTAACTGCCTGAGACATAAGAGCATGTGTTGGGACTGTTGTATCTCAAAACAGGCAGATTAGAGGGAATGGCAGGCAGACGACATACGTGACGGCATGATAGAAACAATATAGGGCAATAGCATGTATTCTGTCATGTGTGGTATACTGTCATATGGCAATAATTCAATCAATCAATCAATCAACAATTGAGTCATGTTGCTTCTGAAAAAATCCTTTCATCCTTTAATGTGAACTATTTTGGATGGTACAGACATTGCAAACTTAGCATAAAGTAACATTAATAAGATAACACAGATTCATGTCCAGAGCAATGCATATACTGTATGTATAAACTAGTTCATGTCAAAGTTTGGTATAGAAATGTATTTGTGTAATCACGCAGATAACTGGGTTTTTATTGCCGTAGATGTGAGATATGTGCCTCTGAGATCTTTACTGTCACTTAAATACAAGGAGGTCTGAACAAATAAAAAGAACTGAAGCCTTAAAAAGCTACAACTACTTTGGTGCACCTACTAAATACATTTTTATCTAAATTTAAAGTTTCCTCTGTTACTCATTGCCATTTCATAAAATACCATCATTCCTATTTTTGGGGTTTTACAGTGAAAAAAAGACAATTTCATATATTTAATTTGCTGAACATGAAGTTGTTTTCAAAGGCTATTAGGTCAAAACTGAGAAAACATGATTTAAAAAAACAAAAAAATCAGGAAACAATTAATTGAACCATTGCCATTTGTCAAACTACAATGTTTTTTTTTTTTTTTATTTTTTTTATCAAAGAATCAATGTTTCAGAAAATAACAGCATTTTCATGTTCACTACAGAGTCTCTGAACCTCCAGATGAGACACATCTGATGCCGCTGAAAAGCAGAAAAACTGCATTTTACCTGAATTATTTATATGTATTGATAGGATTAGTGGTGAAAACGCCGGAGGCTGTTTAGGCCTTTGAAGGCTAAAGCCAAAAAAAGTTTATCTATTTTTACTGGGATACTGTCATACCAGGTTATTACTGAATTACTTGAAAAGTGAAAAATGTAGCATCTAACAAATCAGTTGTGATTTTACAAACCCATTTGAGGCAGCACTGATGTAAGAGACAAAACCATGAACTGATAAACAAAAACAATATCAGCTGCACTATGTCCCTCAGATGAAGAATAAAACATAAAACAATAATAAATGTTGCTCTAAAAACATACCCTTCATGTCTCCTGTTGAAAAATAAATAATTTGAAATTGATTTTACAATCATCTTTAATCACTACTTTTTTCTGTGGAATAAAATAACAAAATAAGAATAAACCTGTTAATATGTTATCATTAGAAAAGGTTAATCTGATTTTTTATTTATTTATTTTGGTTTGTTTGTTTGTCAGTAACTTGACGCAAAAAACTACTGGACCAATTTCCATGAAAATTTCAAGAAAAGTGTGAGGTGGTCCAGAATAGATCCTAATACATTTTGGTGAATGTAGGTCAAAGGTCAATGTCAAGTTCCCCAAAAATGGGTTTTTGCAATGATACGAAATAGGTCAAATTATATAAAATGTTTGCGAGGGGCAGGGTTTGTTGTGCCTGGCACCATTTTTTTTTTTGATTGAATCTTGATTTGGCATTTTTGACTCAGTCCTCTGAACAATGTCATGTAACAGTTGTCATTTATTAAAAGTTAAAATGGCAGAAAAACATGGAACGCATACAATCAAATATGAATATGAGAAAGAACTAAAGTGATTGTAATGAGGATGCAACTGTTGATATTAAAAATGGAGGCTGCGCCCATGTGTCATCGCCTGCCAATGCTGTTTCGTTCAGATGGAGAACAAATACGTTTGGAGCAACAACAACAAAAAAAAAATCTGCACTTGGGTAAAGTCAAAGTAAAATCTGACAAAACACGGAAGAACTATGACTTTGGTGAACTTCACATTCACTGAAAGGTTGCAGATGGTTCTGAAAATCGCAGAAATAGATTTGAAAAATATTTGTCACTGTGTCCAGGCTCCATGAACACAGTGTTTAACCTCCTTGGATCCAGTCCTTGGTGTGAAATCCTTTATTCGACAGTTCAGATCAGTACAGTTTCTCCACAATGAAGGCCATGAATACTGCTGCTAGAGCCAGGCCCACTCCAAGCCCTTTCAGTACTTCCCGATCGACACTGTAACAACCAAACAACAAAACAGAAGAAGGAGGCATAGCAGTGGGACTGTGGACGCCATTGGCCATCTGCTCCTGTAGGGGGGAGACAAACAGAAAAATAATTAGACCGAGATTAAGAGAGGTAGAGCGGGATTATTGTCCCCAACGCTACAACAACAACAACAATACCTTCCTGACTTCTTGCTGAGCATCTTTGCTGATGGCTCTCCTCTACAGATACATAGATTCCTGGATCAGCTACAAACTCTGAGCAGTTCAGGTGCATTGTAGTTGTTTACTAATATGAGGCCCTGACGCTATATACTCCCTGCTCAGAAAAGAAGTAAAGTGTCCAACTTATGCTACACAAACACACACTGTAGCTCACAATCAACAGGCCACATTCACAAATCACACACTGAGGTCAGAGAGCAGAGGGGTCAGTGATCTGACCAATCAGCTGTAAAATAAATAAATAAATAAAAACAGGTTCAGGTCACTAAATGTAATTATGATGGAAAGGATGAAGATTACGCACCTGGTATGGTGTTTACATACATGACAATACTGTGTAGAATACATTTAGAACATGTATGTTATTTGTATGTTTTCTGGAAGGTTGTGATGTTTATGTCCACATTTGTAGAGGAACACCTCCATAAAGCATAATGAAAGAAGGTACTAGAAGGTTTTGGATATGAGCAAGTACTGAAAAGATGACGTTCAAGAAAGTGAAGGGAGGGAATACAGAGGCTGTGTTCATATAATGTCTGACACATGCAAAAATCATCAGTCTTTCACTATTTCAGTCTCTCTGGTGCTGCAATTTGCACTTTCATTTAAATGACTGGAACTCCTGAACGATTTGCACAATGCACAAACAGCATCAGGAAGATGAGATTCTGAGCTTTCCGACACTGTATAACACTTTACAGCACCAGGGTAGTGCAAGGAGAAAGGAACAATTTTAGAGACTTCCAAACAGGTTAAAAACACCTGGAAAATATGAAGCCATAAAATTTACACTGAATGTTCAAGACCAAAAAACATGCTCGAGCAAATGTTAAATAGTTGAAAGTTTATTTCTGCAATCTTAAAAAGTGTGATTGTGGACAAGTAGAGTTGTTTCTGATAATAAATAGTCCACTTTTTCTTTCTTACTAAAACACACCTTTTTAAACATTTATTATTTATAATAACGATAACTAGGGGTCAGATATTGATACCTATCTATATCTATCTATCTATCTATCTATCTATCTATCTATCTATCTATCTATCTATCTAGGTAGCGAGCTACCTAGATAGCTATCTATTGTTTTCTGACACTTATTGTTAAGAAAACATGAAGACACCTAAGTGGCCTCTTATGACAGGCTTAAAAGGGTTAAAAAAGTTAAATATACAACTTAAGAATCCTGTGTACAATTGTGTCTGCAGATGTTCAACACCAACACGATGTCATGTCCAATAATCAAGATAATAATTAAGTGGTGATCAATAGAAATCATTATAATTTCAAACTAACCAGTCGGATTCATTTTTTCCCCAAATCAGACAGTTAAAGATTTAGCAACATTTCTAAAAACAGATATTTTTCTCTGCATTTCAGCCCCTTGTCAACATGTAAAGGTCACAAAACTGTGATTTTTCTTTCAAAGAATGAACATTTATAAAAACTGCGATTCTATATGTACAGTGAAAAGAAAGTACGACCAAAAATCCTGAATGTGTATTATTACTTATATAAGGAACATAAGATGAAACATCAAATATAGTTGTATAACTCTTGCAACATGATTGGTCCCCCTGACAGGAAGATCTGGCTTCAGTTTTCCACAGCAGCAGAACTCATCCATCATACCATATGATGTATTACATATGTGGATTTAGTTTATTTCTATCAATAGTAGCTTTAAATGTTAACGGTTAAGTAAAAATATGACTGATGTAACCTGAAATTAGAAGAGATGCCTCAGAGGAATCAGCATTTTGGAAAAACAGGGAGATATCATTCCCACCACTTTGCCTCAAAATATTCATTTGGTTTCTCTTTACAACCAGTGAAATTGGCTGAAATAGAAGGGTTGTATATTTGGGCTCTTTCCAACAGCCAGTCATGCAAATGTTTAAACAGCGCAGATGCATATGATGTGGCTTCTGGATGCAAGTCCAAAAATCGCTGGGATAATAGCAAGTCTACCCCCCCCCCTCCCATTACAAGTGATAGTAAAATAATGCAGTTGAAAGCATAATTATTGATATTTCTGGTTAGTGTCTGCCCTGATGACTCACTGCTCATCATTTTTGTTTGATTACACACTTTAGCTTGCCTTTTTTTCCCCCCTGAAAATGAAGATGTTCGGCATTTAAACCAGTTGCATGTGGCCGTTTTAATTATATCAAACCATTAAACAAATTGAATGAGAGAACCAACACTTGTTAACATTTCTGGGTCGAGCGGAAATCAATCTAGACGACCTTGTGGTTTTTTTTCTGAGCTGCTCCAACATGACAGTAAAATGTCTCATCACTCTGAAAGAAGTTTATGCACTGATATTGACCAATTGATCAGCACCTTTCTATAACGACCTTTAATCAAGTACACTTGGGCTGACAGTGAAATGTTTGGGGTTTTCTTCCACATACACATCTTCATTTTTAGACTCTATTCAGTTCAACCCATAATGACTCAGTTCTATTTCTGTGTCTGGTGCAAATTGATTTTCCCTCTTAAGTGATTTATCATCATTTATTGTTATATTATCATTAGTATTTTGCTTTTTTTCAGTGTTTTTCATACATTAAATTTGCTGATCATATAGATGTCCATTAAAAATCACAAGTAAATTCAAAAGTTATAATATCGGAAAAAATATCAGAAAGAAAAAGTGACTTTTTCTCTCCAGTCTTTGGTTAACTTAACATAAACCCCAGTGTCTCCATCTACTGTCTTTGATCCAACTCTATGGGTTTTACTGGTGAATCAATGTTGTAGAAGATGGCAGTGTTTCCATGGTAACTACTGAGCCTGTGAACATCCAAATGGGTCATACTGTATCTGATGACCATAAAATATGGCAAACCGCATTTTACATTAATTTCTTACATAGATTGATAGATCAACAGGTATTAAACACTTTAGATCAGTAGATTATTTTAGTTGGCGGTGGTTGTTTGGGTCTTTATGGGTTAAATTAAAAAAAAAAAAAGGCCTAGAAAGAAAATCAACAATAAATCAACTGATGAAGTTGCACTGATGTGTATGCACACCTACTGCACTTTTGACCAATGAGTTAAAAGTACAAACATAGAAGTATACACACCTACACCTACCTGGTATGCATTTGTATGATTCAATGTATAGTACACGCCTACACGTGTTGCATGCACATGGCTGGGTATATGAGCAGCTGCATAGCGTCTGTCCTCTGCTTTTCTATCGTCCACATTACTCCCGCTCCCCTGGTTGTGAACACTACCTCACCACCCACTCCTCTACTTGCTGCTGTCGCTGAATGGTTTCCTCTGTTGCTGTACACAATGGAGGAGGGATACTATGACCGACAACGCCTACATGACACATCCATAAGTCACTTACAGTAACTTCAGACACAAAGTGTCTTTGCATTTGCTTAATGGTAGGATCATCGTAGGATTCCCTAATGGCGAAAGTGATACGGTGGGTTTTGTTCTGAAAGTGCTTGAAAAAAAAAACATTAAGAGTGCAATGTGCTCTGGTATATGGTGATAGCCATGTAAGTAATTGCTATTGTGCTTGTACTACCTGTTGCTAAGGCTCTTACCTGCAAAATGTGATAATATTGAATGAATACAACTTATCATTAAGCACTCTTCAATGAAAAAGTGCTACAGGTGTTTTAAAGAATGAATGAAATGATAGTGATAGCAAAATGTAATGAATGTCTATGTACAAGCTGAATGTTATAAAGAGTTTTTCTGCTTACTGAGGTAGAAATCAAGAATATTTAGCAGAAGCCAAGGGAAGAGAAGAAGCAAAGAAGATAAAAAGGACTAAAAGACATTTCTGTATGTTGACAGCCCAAGTGTGCATCAGTCTATTTATCTCTGCAGGTGCCTTTAAACAACGGGGTGCCAGGAGAAAGACTCAATAGTAGGGTCTAAAATCCATCACTAGTTGGGAGGATAAGTGAAAATCCAAGTGCCAGTGGGTGCATGTCAGCACAGTGGGAGTGAAAGGAGGAGAGGAGTGGAGAGAGAAGTGGGAAAACTAAGAAGAAATGAGAAAAGTAGGAAGAGGGAGAACAAGGGGCAGGAAAAAAGAAAGATGTGGTTATCGATGATAGTTCACCACCTGCTAGCTAGCCTGCTGAGTTTGCCATACTTGTTCGTCTTTGAGAAAGAGCAATGTCTGCGAGTCGCGTTTGTGAATAAGCTGAGTGTGTGCATGTCTCGGCCTGTGGTGGATAATGTCTGTCTTTCTGCTCACAGTAGTCGAATACAGCTAAATAATCCTCCTGGAAGGCAATCCAACACTAAACCAGAGGTGGGACGGTGAAGGAGGACGTGGAAATCTAGGTAGCTCTGCTTTCTTGGATACATTTGCTTTAATTAGAAATTTGGATTATTATTCTTTTTTTTTTAAACAAAACATTTGTGTGAGTGTCTGGCACAGGCTGCATCAATACACTGCAATATTCACACAAAGATACACAATGTGACACACACACACACAACACATAATGAGAGCCAAAAAGGATAATACACAGTGGTCACATTTCTCACATGATCCTCACCAGCTGTCAGTGTCACTCTAGAAAACACAGACTATGAGAGTAACGAGCGTGTATGCGTATACGCTCACATCCAGACTGTAACAGGCTCCATCATCACGAGTGATGACAAATGGACAGAGAAATAAAAGAGTGACATAAATGGGTGATTATACTGCGAATTAACATCTTCAATGGGGAGTCTTCGTTGAAAGACGTACAAATATCTCAAAATAGACATTGATAAAAATACAATAAAAGTAGCAATAGAGACTCATTGGGCAACATTAGTCATGTTTTTGTCTTTGTCATCTGTCACGATGAATCCCTTTTCACATCCCGTCAGTAAAATCATCGTATGCAACGCCACACACATTGAACTAATCCAACCAAATAGTCGTGTTGCACTTTGATGTGAAATCAAAACAATTACTTCTTGTCACTTGTGAGTGAAAATGGACCGACTGTAGAGTTCATATAAGTGCAAGTTGTTCACACATGACAGTATTTATGGACAGTCATCCCTTCAGCCCATTGTGGGTGTTATTAATGAGATTACTGACGAGTGGAAAATCTGACAAATACTGTATGTGAACAGCTAACATGTCTTTGTAGTCATTACATCTGCTGACTGGATGTGGAGATAATAAGAGGTCGACAATCCACGTTGAACCCTCTGAGGCGGCGTTTTTTTTTTCCCACAGCGCACAAACATGCAGAATAAAAAGCCCTACTGCCGTCACTTATTTTTGATTTCCCTGGGATATTTGAACATAGGTGTTCACGCACAGAATAAACACTTGTCCAGGATGTCAAGCAAAGTCAGTTTCATTCATATCATCTCGTGTCATAAATTGGCCTCCAAGGGTAAGAGATAGACCCATGTATTTCAGCCCGAAAAAAACATTCAATAAGGAGAAAATGGTAATACGAGGTGAGGCAGCGGGGACGACATCAACAATGATGGGATCTTATTTATATAAATGATCCTTTTTTAACCTCATTTGGTTATTTTCACTTATTTCCTTTTTTTAATCAACCCCCACCCCTTTCCTCCTCCTTGTTCTATCTCTCTCTCTCCTTGCTTCATAATTATCTTTTTTTCACATCACATACACATCTTACACACTACAGCACACACAAAACATTTACACAACCAAAAAAGTAAAGAAAATTTAAAAAAGAACATTCATACAGTCACATTCATGGTTAGTCAAATATTTTGTTTATTTTGTACATCATATGCCATATATCCTCATTAATGAGGACTTTACGTAAATGTAAATATTGTATATTATTGTACATAAATATCCTTAACCAGAAAGGAATCCAGGACAGCAAGTGTGTAATAAAACACAGCATGAACTACATAAGAGTTATAGCAACAAATATTATAAATATAGCCTGTGTTGTAATTCATGCCCCATCATGCCATCTAATGCTGCTTTTCTGCTGACAGCACATCAGGTTAACACATAACACATACTGTACTGGCTCTGTCTTGTTACAAACATGTTGCATTTCCTCTGCAGGTATGGTGCAACAGGTCATGATAATACATAAACAATTGTGACGTTATTTTCGACGCAACTGTTCCTGCACTCCCGGTGTCCTGTGTCAATATGCGATGATATACATAGATACTGATACATTGACAATCCTGGACTGACCGGCTTGTGATCTGTATGATTTCACACTGTTTTTAGCGTGGTTTGCCTTTGCATATGTGGTACTACAGTAGGTATCACATGCAGGAACAGCAAAAAGAATAGAATAGACTTATTTTGTCATTGCATAGATGCAACTAAATTACACTGTGCCATCCTGGGTACAAACAATTTCACACACATACATAACTGCATTCTTCATGATTAAAAAAGCATAAAATCACTGACAAAATAACATATGATATAAATAAGGGGCTCAAAAGTGTGCTATTTAAATAGATACAACTTTATTTTTATGAAAAAAAAAATTAAATAGATAAAAAGAGAGAGGGAGACAGGCAGAGGCAGAGATAATAATATGGTTATGATTATTGGTGTGAGGTATTAAGTTCAATTATGGCTTGATGAAAGAAACTGTTTTTGAGTCTGGAGGTCAAAAAGCATTTAAATAAATGCTGCGTGGAGCTGATAGTGTCAGCAGAAAAGCAGCAAAAGGTTCTGCTCTTTGGTTGTGACTTGTTTATACACAGTCGTGGAAAAAATTATTGGAGCATCAAAAGTCATCAAAAACAAGTCATTTTGGTTATCATCAAGAAAACCATGGAAAATAGATAAATATCAGCTTTGAAATTAGACTATTCGCGTTATTACATTTGTCCAAACAAATGTACCTTTCGTTGTACCAGGCAATAAAACGAACAAGAAATTGAAGAAAACAAGGATGGTCATTTAATTTATTTCCAGCAACTGTATTTAACGTTGAAGGGGGGGGGGCTGCATGTTTACAGTTGATGGACTACATCCCTTCCCTCAAAAATACAGATTTCCAATAATGTAAACTGAACACTGAAAACATGTCCCTAATATAAATGCACATAAGTGTTGAAGAGGATGCCTGTGGGTAATTCATCTTCTTATGATCCAAACTTGGAAATGTCTATTTTTACAATCACCATTAAGAATGAGTGTTCAATATGAAACAGCGTTTCCTTAGTACTCATTTAAGTGCTTTATTGTTTACATCTTCTATCTGTGGTTCAAAAGCAGAGGGCATCTAAAACCTTCTGGCATCTTAAATAAACAAAACCATGGAAGGCTCTGTAATGCCATTTGACAGGTTAGGAAATAATCCTGAAAATAGATGTGACTGATATTTTGAAGGTTTAACTTTTTTTTTTTTTCCCCTCCTTTGTTACTGTGACTTTGGTTTCATCAAGTAAACACAAAGCACAGGCCATGTAATACAATTTGACATGCTAAATGAAATGCTCAAAATAGCTATGCCTGCTGTTTTGAAGGCAAAACAAATTATTTGCTACCAGAGTAAACAAAGTCACACAGAGGCCAAGTAAACCTTTTGACATATTAAAATAATCATAATAAAAAAAAAAAGTTAAAAATAGATTTGAGAGGATTAACTGTATGCCGAACACAAAATGCAACCTACTCTTTGATTTGTCCTTTTTAACAGACAATACACTTGACAACGTGTGTATAACGCAACATGAAAGCAACAATCCATTGCTGTTGCATGTCAACATGAAGCAGTTCAATTGTTTGGGGTGAAAACGGATTTTGTTCCTACATTATGCCTGTGTTTCTGCATTTGTGTGTGTGTGTGTGTCTGTATATGTGTGTGTGTGTTTTGATATGCTATGTGTGTAAAGCCAAAGCTTCCAACAGCCTGCGGCTAGTAGGAGTCTGCCAGGCACACCGAGGGGGACTGTGCATTTGTGTTCATGTGCATATATCATATTTTCTGTGCGTGTGTATTTGCTGCGTTGTTTTACCCATGAACATCCAATGTATGTGCTTAATGTGTGTCTGTGTGTGTGCAGTGCATAATGAAAAGTAATAGCAACCCCATTCCCTCAGTTATGCACTTGAAAAGAAACTGACCAAATTGAATTATCATTACGAAAATATGACTGCGTTCATGCGATCTGTATGGTTTTCACATTTCTGTTGTGCCCTTGATTCATGCAAATCAAGATCGCACACACAGGACGGTTGTACTGATTACAAATGAATGGGACGACATAGTAGAAGGAAAAAAAAAGGCAATGAATGATGAAACTGTAAAAAAGGAAAAGAAGGAAAATGACGAGAGGTGGACAAGAGGGCTGCGCAAAGTAAGAATACTATCCAAAGAGAATAAAGAAATCAGCACATTTAATACACCTGTAAAGATTCAACCATTCACCTCCATTTTCACTATTCTCTCAATTTGTGGTCATGGAAGGACATTGTTCGCTACTCATACCCTATCTCTCCTAGCTATTTCCACTTCCTATTCTGTCTTTCATGTCAATTTGCTGTCTTATGGAAGGAGCAGAGACGTTTCCTTCTCTCTCCTATTCTCTCGGTCTCCTTGAGAAAGTATGCTGTGAAAAGAGCTGATTATTGGATGACACTCAAGCTCTTTTTGTGTCTCCTGATCTTTCCGTCTACCCCACTCTCTCTCTCCCCTCTGTTCTCATTTCATTCTTTTTGCCTCTTTCTCTCTCTCTCTCTCTCTCTCACACACACACACACCCTCTCTTCTATCATTTAATTTCATCTAAGGATGAGGACTGTTGAAGATACTTTCTTTTTCCTTTACCATGCTGTTGAGTGCTTTCTCTGCTTTTGTGTCCCACTAAAAGACTCATTACTGTCCTTCCCTCTTTGGCAGAAAGTGCTGTTACTGTAAATGAAGGGTAGATAGGCTAGATAGGAGAGAGAGAGAGCAAGAAACCACAGGACGAGATCTCAATAAAAGCTACGTTTTCATCTATCTTGGCTCTCTAAAACCTTAGCCTTCCTTGGAAATGGCAAAAAGACACCAAGGCCTTTTAATGAACATGTCACACAGCTGCTAGTAAGGAGGGACAACCATATATGGTAAGAGAGAAGGCAATGCAGGGAAGACAGAACAGTAGGAATGAGAGTAAAGAGTAATAATGAAACAACTAAAAGTGGCAGATAAGAAACAAGCAACAGTTGGGGTTCAAATGGTACGAAGTAACACCTTAGCATCTCATTTGATTATTTTCTTCTTTTAATTGGAACCTCCACGAAAAAAAAAAAAGAAACAACTGACATACGTAACAAACTTGTATTGCATGAGTCAAGAGAACACTACATGAGCATTGTCAAAACAGTATGAAGACACAAGATACAAGATGAAGATGAAGATACACAGAAGCAATTTTTAGTGCTCTCTAATGGTAATACAGTGGCGCTCAGCATCATATAATATATTATAGTACAGCGTTGTATGTTATATGTAACTGGGGTCTGTCAAAATTAACAGATTAATGCAGATTAAGTAAGTAAGGAGTGAGGAGGAGGGACGTGGAAGGAGAAAGGAGAAGGATGGAGGACTAAAGTAGTAGTAGGCCCTTAGCGTTGAGGATGAGGATTGGCATGGCGCTTCAGACCAGCCCAGAGGAGTAAGGAGGGTTAGGGTTAGGCTTAGAGCTGGGGTTAGGGGACTGGCACTCGTGGAAGTGAAAGATGATGTAGATGGCCGTCGAAGCAGACCCCCAGCCTAGAAACTACTGCACTGAGCATGTGCAGATCCACTCTACTGCTTCTGGGCTGGTACCGTAAGAGGACTCCTTACAACCTACAAACCCACTGCAGATACTCATTTTGTCTTCACCTGTGTCCAAAATGTTTTCCCACATACATACTCTGTTGCACTTTCTGGACACATTTCCAGACATGTGCGTAAAACACCCAGTTTGGGTACTGAAGTGTTAGTGGGTGAACCCTACAATTTGAAAAACTCTCTCAATCCTCTGTTTTGTCAAAACACTTATTGAATACAAATTGGAATATTGTGTTGACTTCTGTGTTGAGTTGAATTTCTGAAACATTGTTTTGAACGGCCATTCGCTGATGCACTGTTACATGTTATTGTTTGTCTTACTTTCAATATGGTACCAATTTAAAATCAAATGTTCAGACTGTGCCTCTCTAAGCTGATCCTAGTCTTCTGGTCACAAGCCTTTTACCATAGAATTACTGTTACATTACATAGACCTTTAATAGTACTTTCACACTACACCACTTTCATGAATGACAGGCTAGAAATCAGTGGTTTTGAGAGCACCCTTCAGGTAAAAATTCAGGTTCCTTTTTTTTTTTTCCTTTGCCAAAGTTCACCCCTGCTCGAAACCTAGTGGGGCCAGTCTGGGCTCCAAAAGACAGGCCCCATTTTGTTTTGTCCCAGTTCAGCCCTGGGTTTGAGTTAGGTGGATTAACTTAGAGTAGTTTCACCTGGAGTTAAATGTGTGCACTGCAACTACAAAAAGACGGCACCAATGGAGCCCCAATTTGACGAGTCACCATAGCAACTGGGAAGCGGAGGTGTGCGTTTTTCAGCCACTGGAAATGGATAACTGAATGCGCTCATATGGAGAGTTTGAACATGTTTTTAGAAAGAAGTGGAATTGTCCTTATGTATTCAGTTGTAAGAAAAACAGATTTACAATCTTTACAATTACTAATTTTTTTTCCCCTGCTGAGGGAAAATGACAAAACAACACGGAATGCAGTAGTTTTAGCAGCAGATTAGGAAACTGAAATTAGGGGAGAAGTTAGATGAGGTGCACGGTCACAGGTGAAAGCTGATAATTCTATTAACTATTAGCGTTGGTATTTATAGGAAATAAAGAATAACAAATGAAATGTGTATGTCTTTATTTGACAGCTGTGATGGTGACTTAATGTGAACATGATTCTGTGATATAGTGTCTGATCGTCCTGCACACAGGTGTCTGAAGTGCTCTGCATCTACAACAATCATACAACAAAAAACTCCATTTGCAAAGAAATACACTATTAACTGGGATATAAGAGCTTCAGTACGGTTCAGATTCTAAATGTACGGACACATTACGTCGCACATGTAGAGGATGAACTGGGACTGAAATGGTACGAGTCACACTGGAAAAAAACTGAATCTAACCATGTGCACTTTTGTCATTTCTAGACTGAATGTCATTACACTGAAAATAAGACACAATCACCTAATGAGGAACTTTTCAGTGATGTGATTCTATATTAATTTAAGTGTGATGAGATATTTGCACAACAAATAAAAAAAAAAAGTCATTGGTAATAATCCATAATTGTCTGTCTACTGATGGATATTTAATTCTCTGCGCCGTAATGCTGCACCTTCGTCCATGGATATCATAGTCCAAAAGACATGTTTGGATTTCTTAAATGTTCTTAAAGTAATACACAGTCTTTTGCATAATTTATTTATTTTTTTATTAATTTAATGCAGTTGAGGAGAAGGTTTGGAACTTTCCCTGTACAAGTAATGTTTTAAAAAGGATAATAGTTCTATGAAATAGATATCTTCAGCTAAAAAAATGAGCCTACCTGATAAATAATATGAGGAAATGTATTTTTTTTTTTATGTTGATGTTCACTTTTGCTAGATAGGACCATATAGTATATGAAGGCCAGTCCTTGAGCCCTTTATGTGTTTGACAGTGTGAAGAAACCGTGAATAAATTAGCACAAGAAAACCATCTACATTGAGAGCACATACTTCCAATCTGTCAAAACCAACTACGACTAAATAGACAGTTTTCAACAGGAGTTGTACAGTGAGTTATACCACACATTTCTCATCAATATGCACAATCAACATCATTCAAGTAAATTAAGAATCACAAGCAAAACTATGCACATATTGATGAAAGACGCATAACTCCTGTAAGTAAGTAATTGCTACAATCCCACACACACACAGTCATTGTAGAAACTGGTTCGTACACATCTCATGTCTCCATCCATTGCTTTGTTTCTCTTTTGATAAATGCTCGTTCCAGATCATGTTAGGTTTGTCTGCCTATGCAATCACCCTCTTATCTGCGACTCTTTCTTCTTCTCACTTC
The DNA here is from genome assembly GCA_020466265.1 of Siphamia tubifer. Taxonomy (NCBI): domain Eukaryota; kingdom Metazoa; phylum Chordata; class Actinopteri; order Kurtiformes; family Apogonidae; genus Siphamia; species Siphamia tubifer. The sequence goes on along the minus strand of CM035798.1, from coordinate 34,639,270 downwards.
CTCCAACAACAACACTCCTCTGCATCCTTTATGAAACGAAGCTTTGAGTCTGTCTTACTACTAGTTATCCAGTTTCTCATGCACCTCATCACGCAGTCTCACTCCTCCTGGTGCTTTATTCTTGCGCTTTTCTCTATCACTGCCAAAAGCCTGTAATTATAGATTTCACTGCAAGACATAGGGGGTGAGTGTCTTTCTGCCTTTCCCTAATCACTCATTCATCTCACACACACACACACACATATTGAGCTCAGTGTGTGGTGGACTCATGCAGAGACTCATAGAAAATAGATGGTCTTCAAATATGTATAGGGTAGCTATGTGTGTGTGTGTGTGTGCACGTGCAAGTCCATAGAGATGTGCTCATATATGAGTGTGTTTCTGTGAGTGATATGCATGTGTGTACATTCTACTCTTCAAGTCAGCCTTTTCACTTATCATAATGACAGTACTGGGTGCGCATCCGTCAAGGACATCGCATGTACCAGAGGGTTCTTCTGTAAGTGCATCACACACACATGTGGCTGTGTTTCTAAGTCATTGGGTCATCTATTAGCATCGCTCTCCAGTGTCATTCAGCCATTATTAGGAGTTGACAATATGGGTCATAAGGATTGGGGATTACAGATCATCAACAGCGTGACTGGAGATCACTTAATATCACTGTATGTTAATTGCTAATATGAAGTGGACAGCAGAGACGTGTTAATAGAGCTTCACAGACTCACATGGAAATACACACTTCAAGTAAATTTGATGACTAGAGAATGATATGACTGAGTTGATTGTATATGTTTATCACAATCAGTTTAATAGCTCCAGAATGAGGCGCCAAAATTACCATAAATCTAATTAAATGGCAGTCGGTTCCTGTACGGTGGTTGTATTAGACTGTTAGTTTGGGCTGGATGTGTCGACTAAACATGCACTGTTTCCATAAATCAAAGAAAAAGTCATGTTGTAGAATTTATGAGGCAAGTCCGCACCTAGTTTTCCACGGTCTAACCCCCACTGGTGAACTTTTCATTGCAGTGACGAGTTGCTCGGCTTGCTGTGAAATCTCTCTTTCTTTCTTTCTTTCTTTTTTTTTTAAATCTCATTTTCCACCATCCATTTCCCCTTTTCCCTGCATGTTTTCCTCTTCATCAGTGTCCCCCCTCTCTCACTCGTGTCTCTGTCCCCTGCCCAGCCCCCCAGAACCCCCCCCCCCCACTCACTCCGTCTGACAGTTAAGGCTGATGGAGTGTGAAATTAGAAAGTGTATCATATTCTGCTCTGTGGCTCCATGTCCTGAGCTATAAGCTACAGCTAGTCAGAGTGAAAAATAACATGCAGTGAAACAGATACATTAACACAGTGTTTGTGTGTGTGGCAAGTATTACTTACAATATGGGGACGTAGAAATGGGACTACACAGTCACTTGTGGGGCCTTGTCTTTCATTTTGGGAGACAAAATTCCTCATCATGTGAATTTACAAATGTAAGACATCAAGACAGACATGTTAACACCCCATTTAGAGTTAAATTACATTAAAGCTGCAATTTGACAGATTGTACCTTTAGTTCATAGTAAATACTTTAAGTCAAGCAATAGTCATCTCCCACAGGGAAATATAAAACTTACATCTGGCTAGCTTGCTAAATTAATTACGTCAAAATGCATGACTCTATTGAGGATTTTAGCTTAGTTTAGATTATTACAAATAAAACTTTATGCTTAGGCTTAGGAATGTTGAACCTATGGTTAATGTTAGAGTGAGTCTAAATTAATGGAAGTCAATATAATGTCCCCAAAACACCAAAAAAGCATGTGTGTATGTGTGGTAGGAATGAAGACAAAGAACAGTTTTGGCCAGCCACAGCTTATCTTAAATTACTTATCTTATGCTTGATACACCACTGCTTCTTCACAGACCGCAGGAACGAGCACGGATAAAAAATGTGCAGAAACACACAACCGCTCACACAATCACACAAAATGTATTTGGTGACTACCGTACTACCATGACTTAACGAACTGCACAAGTGTACATAGTCTGTTGTAAAATAAATATTTTATAGTTTTGGTCTACACAGTGAGAATTCCCTTGATATAGAGTAGGTCTCCTCCTTATCTGGAAAAGAGAAATGTGTATTGACTGAAATAGATGTGCCCCTGATACAGTAGATGAAAGAGCACTCAAAATGTTCCTGTAAACATATAACACTGGGAACTGATTCATAGTATTTGAAAAAAGCTAAATAACACTTTAGAGTAATTACAAATAGGATGTAGAGTCTGATATTAGTAAATATTACATTAAATAAATGAAAGTAATGTCACAATATGATGTAGCAATATCCATATAAACCTTGAAATACATTTCAGTGTAAATACTCAGTAAGGCTATTGACATTATCTACAAGCTTTAAATCTTCTTCATAGTAACTCACTTTAGAGACTGATATAAGTGCAAATACACATACAATACTAAAACTAACAATGAAGTGCACAGAATCTAACTTTGTCAGGATAATTAAATGTTTAGTTTTCGTTTTGTTGTTTGTCACAAATCAGAGCCATGTTAAAAGTTTTACTTTGAAAAGGAAATTGTCAACTTCCTGTTAGCGGTAGCTCAGGGGTGTCAGGGTATCATTTTTAGTGCTTCATTGGCCACTAGTGCTGTTGTGCATTTTTTGCTGTTGTTTGTTTGTATGTATGTGGCACTATGGAACACATTTTGTCACATATATGGTTCATTTTTATCTTTTATCAAATTTTTCACCGGACGTGACAACCATGACAAATTTGTGGGCATGTTTAGGGGGTTAAATTCCAGTTGAAACAGAATAATAATATAAAAATTAACTAAGCACAATTAGGCTTTTGGGACTAACTTTCTAATTACATTTTCATAGCACATGTGTGAGTGTGTGTGTATGTTTACCTGCATCAATCCGGACACCTCTCCCTTCTGAAGTGGTGCAGCAATGGAAGGAGTGAAAGGCTTACTGTCCTCTACTGGCCGACCTTTCAGAAAGTGTTTCCCTGCCTCGTAAATGTCGACCTCAATCATCTTCCCTTTGAACTCCAACCTCTTAGATACCAGCACCTGAAAGACCAAGGGCACTTCATGAGTAATGTCACTTCCACTTTACGAAGAAACACAATGAATGAACCTTTAAAAAGTGCACATGGTTCACTCACTATACAGTGAATAAATCAAACAAATAAATAAATAAAACAATAGAATCTGCATTGTTTATGAAGCAATAAACCTACATGTGTCATTACCTGCTTACATTTTAGTTACCACACAGACCTTGGTGGAATTAACTGTCATTTACTTGTTGAAGCACAAACAACCAGATGGAAAGAAAGGTGAATAAGATTAATTATTCTTTATACAAAACTGAAAGAACAAAAAAAAAAAGTAAACAGTGACAGAAAACTTCTATTTCTAGACCTTGTAAAACCATCTATTCACTCACAAGAAAAAAAAAAAGGAAAAAAAAAAACCTCTGTGTATCTCTCACATCTGTCAATTATATTTTCAATTAACTGCTGCTGAACAGTTTTCCCTAATGCTCCCCCATATTGTTATTTAGCTATTCCCTGACTGCTAACAAAAAAAAAAACTAGGCTGAATGTTTTCAGTTCCATTTGTGGAAGCCCTCAAGGTCACAAAGTATGGCAACAGCTGTGAGATAAAACCAGCGGGATTTGATGGTTTGTCTTATTATTTCACCATGGCAACTATAAATCTCGGCTGATCACAGCAGGAAAGGAGAGAAAACAAAGAGTTATAATTACGGCTTAGTGTGAAATGGAATTTGTTCTTAATGACTTGCTCTTGTAAATAAAGATCATATGCAAATTCTCTCTCTCTCAAAACAATTTTCAAACTAACCTCAAAGTTGCCTGTTTGTCAATGACGTGCGCTGTAAAGTTAGAGGACTAATTCACTTGTTTTCATCGGCCTCTTTTATATTCAAAGTCGCCGTGGTAAACATTGACATAAAGATTCAAGTTAAACAGTTGTGATTATTGGCAGGATATGAAACTAAATATGTTTTATCCTTACTTTAAATAATGACACGAGCATTAGAAACCTCATTCAACATTCTGCACAGACTATTTTATTGGGAAACCACTCAAGTTGAATACAATGCGCTTTTAATTTTTAATGTAGTTATTTATTTATTTTTTTATTTTTCTTAATTGAACATATTGATCCTTTTAAATTATTTCTGCAAACCCATTTTAAATGACGCAATCTGCAGTAGCAACGGAATCGGAAACAGAGCGGTCACCCCTGACCTGCCATGGTTTCTGAGTCTTAACTGAGCGCAGTTTACAATAGGGTGGTAGCGTGCTGAGTCACATCGTCTGGTGGTCTGTCTAACCATTACGTGGCTCTGCAGGACTAAGCTACTGACTGGGCAGAGGATGATGATGTGTGTGTGTGTGTGTGTGTGTGTGTGTGTGTGTGTGTGTGTGTGTGTGTGTACCGGTGGAGGGAGTGTTACTGCTGAGATGGTATGAATAAGCCTGGCTCGGTGTTAATCTGTCAGCCTTTATCCAGCTGCTGGTATATCATAGGGGATGGAGAACAGGTCGGACAGAGACACAGTCAGTGCCACACCTGCCTAATCAAAACACCTGCTGCTCACCAGTCTGACCACTGCGAATGTGTGTGTGTGTGTGTGTGTGTGTGAGAGAGAGAGAGAGAGAGAGAGAGAGGGAGACGATTCAGTAACCTGTCTTGGTGCAGGGAGATAAAACAGCAGGGTTGTGTGGAAAGGCTGTGTGTGCATGTGTGTAGGTGAGGGTCATTCAAGGCCCATTACAGGGTGATTAAATGATGAAAGAGCTTGTCCGATTTCATTGGAAACCCCCCTCCTCTCCTTCTTCACTCACTTACACACACACATGGGCACGCGCACACACACACACACGCACGCAGGTGGGTTGGGTGCCTATTATACCCGTCAGGATAGATATCCATCTGACAGTGTAAAAGTGAAACTAGGCCATTTGTTCACACTCACACCTCTTGCCTTATTCCCCACTTCTGTACACCCACTCACCCATCCACCCCCACTCCACATCCTTCTGTTCTTTTCTCCAACTACTCTTTTCACTTCTTCTCTGACCCTTGACATTCTCATTTTTTCTCACTCAACTTAATTTCCCAAACCACCCACTCCTCTTTACTAAACCTGTCTCTAAATTTTCCTGCGTTTTTCCTTCTCTATCCTTTTCTTGTATTTTTCCTTTTCTTGCCCATCTCTAACACGCTTAATCAAAACTGTGGAATACTGTTAAATGTTGAAACTTTGATGCAATAGAGAGGTTAATTACAGTAATTTGCATCATTGGTTGTTGGTTTTTAGTTGCTGTATATTAATGCTAGTCTTACGAGTAGACACAATCTAATGATTCTTTACAGTCTGTCAGTACATTTATTCCAATTTAACATGCAGAAGTTTTACTGAAACTCTTACTTTACTTCCTATAATGTAAAACTTGGATTCAGTTACAAAACGGGTTTCTAATAATAGCTGGCGTCAAGGTTAACATGAACAAATAAAAGCCGGTTCTCAATTACAAGCCAGGTTGAAAAATAATTGATAAATCTCAGGTTTCTGTCATGTACTGTGCTGCTCCTTAAACACAACTCAGTGTAAACCAGTCTAGTCTAGTTTTTTTTGTTTTAAACAAATGGACAAGTGCTACAAGAAGGCAGTGTTGGTGCAATAAAAGCTATGTTCAGTTCAAGCAATGAATAGTTTACATCCACTGACACGCTAGAGGGCTTTCATTTTATAAGCATTAGTAAGATTTTGTAAGAAAGTGAACTGCCATATGGAGGACTCAAAGTGCCAAATATCACCTTTTTAACACTTGTTTTTATCTTAGTTTTAGCTGTTTTTAACAATATTTAGCTACCACTATTTTGGGTTTAGTATTTGGTCTCTTTTTATGCTAAGTTTGTTTATACTGATCTGAAGAGCACATTGAATTTCATTATGCTACGTACCTACCTACCTACCTACCTACCTACCTATCTATGGGAATTAATGGGTACCTTTTATCCAAGTATTCTTCAAATAAAGCCTTGATACATTGTAAGTATGGTGTATTTGGTTGCATCTATTTGCATAAATTGCAGATTGGAATCAACCCTCACATATGGAGACTGCAATAATAAGGAAGGCCCTTATTATAGCTGATGTTTGTTTGGTCTGTTCAGGACTTTTAGATAAGGAGACAACAATTCCAGGCTACCTTCAATTATATTAAGTGACAGTAATGTGCTTTAATACCGCCCTTTAAGTTGAAGAACTCTGTCCAGAGCTTTTGTATTAACATGTTATTGCAAGGTGACACCAGGAACCAGTGATCAGTTCCCATTGGTAATACAAGGCTCATCCTAAATAAAAAAAAACAAAAAAAACCAAAAACAAACTTGAGCAAGTTAATATACACCAGCGAAACTGTTTTTTTTTTCATTAAGTTGACACTCTCTGAATTGTACACACTCAGCAATTCCGCTGTCAGTTAATGTCGCAACAAGTCAAACACATTAGCTTAATTTTAACACACATTTTGTACACCATTCAGTTTTTCCATGTTGTGCGACTTAGCCTTTATGTTGAATTAACAAAACAATTAGTTGAACAGCTGAATGAACAAGTTGCTGGACTGAAGACAAGCCTTTGTGTTAGCCCAGATTGAGAGTGAATTAAATAATGCTCTGCTCTTTGCAAAGAAAGCATCCCAATTCTTAAGAAAATCTCTGGTTTTGCCACAATATTTTCTGTTCATTATTAGATGACAGCACACTGAATATAACTATGGCTGGTCACCACAGTCTAGATCACAGGTGTCAAACATAATGCCCAGGGCCAAATGCAGCCTATCAAAGGGTCTAATCCAGCCTGCAGGATGAATTACACGGAACATATCAGTGGAGAAATTATTTTACTTCAGGTTCCAATCAGATCTTAATTGGCTTCAACCAGTAAAATGTGAACAATGCATATTTGATCTTTGTTTTAGTGTAAAAAAACAAAAAAAAAAGGAAAACTACATGAAAATCTTTATATTAACAGTTTTTTTGTTTTGTTTTTTGTTTTAACAAAACATGTGAATAAATTGAACAAATATGAACAACCTGAAATGTCTTAAGATAAATAAGTGCAATTTTACCAATATTCTGCCTGTTACTAAATGTTTTGGATATTTCCAATTGTAATGTAGGTTGGGATGCACATGTGGAAATGATACACTGATAAATTGAGGCATAATATTGTTAAAATCGCACATGTTTTTCTTAAGACATTTCAAGTTGTTCATGCTTTTCAGATTTTTAAGGACACTTTGGCGAACAATATCATCATTTCATTTGACTTCATTCACTGTTATTATTTTACTGGTCTGGCCCATTTCACATCACACTGGGCTGAATGAACTAAAATGAGTTTGACACCCCTGGTCTATATAATTAATAACACACTACTAACACACTTTTTATGTGCAATATTTGACTGTATCCCATGTGTCTGCAGCCATGGAGCAACACATGCATGACATGAGGATATATAATATCCCATAGCAGGACAGATACAGGAATGTAGTGTTGTTACATGTGTTTTCATGTTTCTGTTCTTCACGTCAAGGTGTGATTTAAGATAACTTGTCAAATAGTTAATGTCTTAAGAAAAAGGACAGGGAATGCATAAAACCTGTCAACATGTTCTCTGCTACAGACAACTGACACACGTGACATAAACGCCTGCATACCCACAAATACACACATGCAATCCTATACACACACATATATATACACACACATGAACTGAGTGACACTTGTAACTTAAGTTTATAGCCTGCAGAAGGAGGTCCCAGGGAGGAGGAAAGGAGAGGAAAGTGGAAGGGAGGAAAAAAATTATTACCACCCCATGCCCTCTCCGCTAATAAAAAGCATAACTTCAAACATGTTTCTGATGATGGTTAAAGCAGGAGGAAATTGATTTATTTGAAGATGTTTTAAAGTGAATTTTTCACAGGTTGAGAGAGGGTCTTTGAAGCCACACGGCTGTGTGTAGGTGAACAGCTGTGTGTGTGAGTGTCTGAGTGTGTGTAGGGTGGAATGTTCATGTCTTTAGGGCTGACCTTAATGTTCGTACAGTAAAAAAAAAAGAAAAAAAAAAAAAAGGAAAAAGTACTTCTGCTATCAGCCGCCAAATGCTCTCAAGACCACCGCAGGGTGTGTATGCGTCTGTGAGTTTGTGCGATATTATAGCTAACCTACTTTATATACAAGCTTAAGCTTCTGACACCTGCTGTGACTACGCCACTGACATGCAGAGCAAAGAGTCTGATCTGATTCACTAAGTATGAAAATGAAAAAGAGATGGACCAGCTTCATAAATACTTCTATATGCAAATGAATTTACTGTTCCCCCATTGGGTCACGCTTCCTTTTATGATCTCCCCCAATTAATAAGTATTTCCCAGGACAATATGTGGTAAAATATAGCATATTGTTGTCTAATTAGGTATAGCCAAAGAAACTACAGATGAGATATAAAGAAAGAAAACCCCACTATTACCATTCAACTCAAGTAAATATCAAGTAGCCTAGTTATGGTATGTTTAGGTTTACGATAGCCAAGACAAACTTATAAAACCCCTCCACTCCTTGACCTCCTTTTTATCCATTGTTGGTAACTGACCATGTTTAATAACATACCATATACAGGCTTTATTACATTTACCACAGAAAATTCTAGATGAAAGATAATAATTTAGGCTGATAACCTAGCCTACATTTTTTTCCTTTGCAGTGTGGTAAATGTGTAGTACTGAGTGTATTCTTGCAGATGTTTTCACAATTGACTCAGTAAGTAAGCTGAAACTGTACTGTAAAAGGAAAAACAACCCTACAGTAGCCCCCCTGTGTGCATTTATGTATTGGTGACCCTGAACCATCCCTTGGTTATGATGCTCTCAGCCACTGGGGACATGTGATACACTGAGTACGACTCCTCCTGTATGTTACATACTGTACACACGTGTCACCATTCTGGGCCAATACCATCATGTTGTCACTATGTTCTGTTCTGTTCAACAAGTATTTTTGACTCAGTAACCGTGTCTTCCTGATGTGAAGTCTCTGATCTTCTAACCTTGTTTGACTGTATGGACCAGTGTTCATGTCTATGCATTTAAGGTTCATTAAGAACACAAAAACTGGGTCCATGGGATTAAAAAAAAAAGAAAAAAAAAAGAAAAAAAAAAAAAACCCACAATAAAAAAAGACACAAAACCATTTGTTATTTACACATAAAGGCTTGATTGTTAGTGAGACTACATTTTAGATGTAAACTTTACAGAACTAATCTTGGGACAGACCAGAGCTTGTACATTTGAGTTCGATAAAAAAAAATTGAACTATCTCTGCACATGATTGAATAAATAAAATGCCATATACAGTAGCAACCGCACAGCAACGAATACCACAAGCTACAAATATCTGACTGGCACTGTAAGGTCTTGTCTTGTTGTTGGCTCCTGTCTGTGTGTGTTTTTCTTCTCTCACTCTTCCCTTTATACCTGTCAACGCAGATGGCTACCAGCCCTGAGCTGAGGTTTTTACAGGGAGTTTGTCCTTCCCCCTGTCTCCAAATTCTTACTCTGGGAGAAGTTCTGAAAGAAAACAACAACAGGAACGAGGAACGCAGAAAAAGCCAGTCCGTCCGATGACAGAGGGACTTTAGGGTCACGCACATGGGGTTAAGCCCATCCCTGGCAACGAATCTGAAGTAGCATTAGCATTAGCATCTATAAAAGAATACGGCACCACAGTAGCTGCTGCACAAACTTGAAAAAAATGGCAGATCGAACTGGTTCATGTGCTCTCTGTGGAAATAAAGCCTCATTTTTCCCATGCACGTTTTTCAGAACAAGCAACGACACGAAACCTAGCTGGATGCTACTCTGGTAAAGGTAAACACCTACAGAGAGTGAGGGGAGGGGGGAGTGTTCCTTCACGCATTGTGAGCCAATCAAAGACGCCTCATCACCGCGTCGTGGACATGCATGAGGAAGTACCGGTAAACTCGGTTGTTCGACCTCAAGTCATTTTTCTACAGTGAAAAAACAGCTGGAAACAAAGCAATCCGGACAGTTTTTTTCAATAGAACCAACACACAATGTACTCAATAGCAATGGAGAATACAGTAATATTAATTAAATAACGATGGAATGACACTTTTAAAAGGTTAAAGTGAGTCAGTGAACTGAACACCATCAATCTTCATGAATATCACGTACTGCAGATGATGCACCACAAGAATGAAGAAAAGTATTTGTGTAATTTCTCACTTTGGATCAAAATAATGCCATTATTTATAATGTACCATCTGTCTAAACACTCCAACCCCAGTGCTGTGATGCATTTAATAATGTATTTTGACAAACGTCTTACCTGTTCGTAGAATTTGTTGTGTGCTACGTAGAACTGGGTATCGAATGACTCTTCCGTCACCAACACGTGCTGCCTCTCGCCGACCTACCGAGAGAAATGGATACATATGGAATTATGCATCAGCTCTGACAAATATTAAGGGTTTGCATGTTTATTAACTAATCAGACATCAATAAAGCTTTCATGTAGCGTTTGTTCTGAAGTGTTTTCATCTGTGTATGTAACCAGTTGTGAGTTTGTACATGAACTCAAACATATGTTGAACGAAACGTGAAAAAAAAAAAAAAAAAAAAAAAAAAAGATTGATTTTCTATTCTGCATTTTAGTCTTAGTCTCTTTAGTACATAGCTTTGGATGTCTATTATTCTTGGTATGTCATAACTTTTCTTTTTTTCTTTTTTTTTTCTTTCTTCTTTTGCTAGAACACACACACAAACACAAGCTGGGTGTCTTTGAAAAGTTCAACGCAAATTACACACATCCAGCCTTGGTTATATAGTATTTTTCTATTCATCAAGATCCTAATTCAACCAACTTTTGCTCTTTCATGTTTTTAAAAATAATATATATTTTATGTTTTCTGTTAGTGCCGTTCACCACTTAATTATAATCTCAAGGTTCCATGCCACTTCAGTTTTAGCATTTTAGCAGAGAGGATAGTGAGTACTATTCAGTTCAGGTCTTTACAAAAAATAAAACAAAATAAAAAAGATACAAGGCTACCAAGCTACAGAGGATACAATTGAAATGCTTGTGGAAAATAGACTATTCAGGATATCAAAAAATCAAACACTATAACAAGACATCCTAATCAAGATATTTGGTAGAGGTTATAATAAGAAAATGTATAGAATTTTGAATAAAGAACACTATTAAGTGCCATAGTGTTAAAGAATTGTTGACTAAAAAGCAAGGTGAACGAGAACTTTAAAACAAAAAAAAAAGAACAAAAAAACCCATAACCTATGGGTATTAGTATATAGTAAAACTAGCTCATGGATGACTTGAAAGGACATTGAGAAATACTTTCCTCATTGGTTGCCCATAGGCAAATACCACCTCGATAATCATATTCATGAAAAAGTATTTACACCACATGATTGGATTGGTGCTTATTTCATTTTCAATTGCGGTGGATGGAAAAAGTCAATATAGAACTCTTAGTTTGGCCTAAAACACCTCTGAAGTGTCCCACAAATTTATGAGTGCAACTTGGCAGGATTTAGTTCATGTGTTTTCCATTTTTTCTCCACACATTTCAACATGAGCAGAGGTTTTATATGTACCGGTCCACTACCACCTAACTGGACAACAGTGCTGTAGAACATAATACGACTTAAATCTTAGTATAACACAGACTGTGGTTAAACAGATGGGGATGGGGTCTTCCCATAAGCCCGCCAACAGGCAGGTATTTGCATTTTAACACTGCCTGTGATGAAGCCCGTACTGACGAACAATGCTGACTGACCATTTCCTCAGCAATATGTCAGAGTCTTAGAAGTTACGGCTCTGACACATGGCTTAGGGTGTTTCCATTTTTGCAGACACCAATCTTCTGTGCTTCTGTCTTTCCTCTGCTGTCATCCCTCTCTCCTATCTCTGGGCCATTCTCTTTGTTGTTCTCAGCCCTCTTCTCTCTCTTCATTCTTTATTATACACCTGATGTTACTATGAGCATGTGAATGTGTATGTGTATAGAGAGGATGTTCAAAGACAACACCTGCATAAGAATGCTGACAGACTTTAAACAGTTTCCTGCAAATAGTGCAATTTTCACAAAAGAGGCTGGGACAATACCTTAGAATAAAGTAAATGGATGAACCGACATGTAATTTATGCCTGTGGTTTTGTTTGCTTGTTTTTCTTTCTATACATTCAATGAAAGGTGTCTTTCCTAAGAAAATTGTAGTTTGCCTTTGGAATTCTTTAAAATGTAAATGACCACAAGTTATTATTAAGATTTTGTAGTATGCTAGATTAACAAAGTAAGATGTATGTGCTATGAATTTATATGGATAGACCTTTCCTTAATGACAGTTAATCCACATCTTAATAACCACCCAGACCATTTTTTTTATTTGCCGCTCGGTGTTCATCTTTTCTTGCTAATCTACAGAATGTATGGGAAAGTCCACATTTACATTTGTATTTCCTCCATCTGTTCTATGTTGTCACTGAATATTAATCAACTGGTGTGTGTAGACAGAGCGCTGTGTGTTTACTATACATTCAAGGCAATAACCCCCCATGGTACACAACATATCCACTACAGATTTGAGGGATCATGAGTTTAATTGATAATTAATCCACATCATAACAATGATAATGAGAGAACTACGGCTTTGCATTGTGATCATGCTATTTTATCACCAACACAAATGGCAATATGTAAAAAGACAATGAAAGACAGCACACCTTTCAATTTTCAATCAATTTAGGAAGTCATTGTGTTGATATGTAGGGTGTGACGCATCTCTGTCAACTTCTACTAAGTTGACTCACTGTAAAATGTACTTTTTTCCCCTAAATATTATTTATCCCTTTATGGTGGGAACTGAAGCAGAGATGACAATTATGATCATGAAGCTTCCACCACTGAACTTCATGATGTTTTTCTGTTTTGGTTTCCTTCAAAAACAAAAACAACAAACAAAACAAAAAAAAACCCAAACTACTGCACAAGAGAAAATTATTTGGGAATCACACATTTCTCTCCTCTTCCAAGAAAACTATAAAAAATGTTCTTAATTTATATGTGATGGCTTTTTGTTGCTTATTATTAGCCTAGTCATGCTATCCCTGTTCATTACATGTACATGTCTAAGAACGCTTCATAGTCAGGGGAGGCGGGGCTAAAAAGTTGTCTTTCAAATCCTCTGTATGCAATAGGACGGTACTACAACCAATCAGCATAATCTTTAGGATGACGTAGTTAGTTCACAGAGGAGTCTGGAGAAAGTTACGAATGACTAAACAAAATGGTGGATTATGGAGTTGTCACTTGTGTAAAAAAGAATTTAAAGATTGCTGACATTTTCTCGACATTTTTCACTCATCTCTGATAAAAGGAAATCCCCACCCATTGTTGTTGTTCTTCTATGGTTGTTTCCATTTGTTTGGCTTTGAGTCAGAATTGTTGCAGCGTCACTTTGTTACACCTGTTCCCCTGACTCTATAAGTCACCATGTTTCATCGGCCAGTTTCAGGGAAATCTAACCAAAACTTGAATTGAGCGTAATTAGACTAGACTGTAGCACATTATATGTGCTGCTGCAAGGAGAATAGCGCCACTAGGCTAGCTTATTATCTGACTAAAAACAAATTTTGTATGGTTTTTGACAAACATTATCCTCCACATCAAAAATAATTATCAGGTAAAGATAAGGCATTTATGCAATATACTGTCATAAACTACCTAATTCACCTTTCACAGCATTTATGTACATGTGCAATACTCTTAACTATGTTATTAAAGCAATAGTCTATTTAATTACCTCCGCCAAGGAGGTTATGTTTTTGCCGGCGTTTGTCTGTCTGTGTTCAAGATAACTCAAAAACTTATGGACAGATTTTGATTAAATTTTCAGGATATGTTGGAAATGTGAACAGGAAGAACTGATTTCATTTTGGTGGTGATCCGGGAGGGGCTGGTCTACCTTGGCAGAGGTCTGGGCTCTCAGAGTGCTTTTCTAGTTTCATCTGCTATTGCTACTTGGCAGAGAATGGTATACATTAGAGCTGTACAATATATCATTCGAGCATCATCATCACACTATATGTGCAATGTAGGAGGCAAATGAACTCAAAGCGTTCTCAAAAAAAATCGCAAAAGAATCGAATCGGCATAAATGCATATCATCCCAGCCCTATAAATTGTTGTTTGTTTTTCGCTGAAAGCTTTGTTTTCACAGCTGTACATCCTTCACATATACCCAGACTATATCTTAATGCAAAGACTCACACATGTGTGATTATTATAACTTTACTAAATCAACAAACCAAATGTTGGCCTAGGACTTTCGGATAGTATTGTATGACTTAATAGGAAAGAACAACTATTTAGGCAATTACTATAACACAAACACTTCAATTATTACATGTTTACTGGGCTTTTTAAACACAGCAGCTTAAAGTATTAACAAACCGGAAGGAGCTTCAAAGTACAGTTTTTCATTACAGTGCTGATAGATGAATGCTACAGCAAAAGGCTTCAGTTTTGTCAGTATTTTGCAAACATCAAAGTTCTTTTTTTATTTTATGTTGATGCATTCTACAGGATAGCACTGTTCGCCTCAGAAAACAAAAAAAAAAAAAAACTTCTTTTTCATCTCAGCTGGTTTCAGCTCTGATCATTAGTGCAATTTACTGCAGTGTTTGACCAATACGAAGCCACGTATTCACCACACTCCCCGCGGTTAAAGCCAGTGTTTGGAGGTTTATTCAACAAACAAAGCTGACCTTCAGTCGTCAGCCCATTATGCATCTATACAACGCTCTACTTACTGCACTCTCTTACTCTGACCCCCGCGTTTTTATCTGTCTATATCTTGAACTAATTATACAGCACGACTGATCCTATATAAACACTTAAAACTTTCGTACACAGAGGAGTGGCTGTGTGACGTCCTTTCACGTTTGCGAACCTTGTTTTTGACACCAGCACACTCGCATTCACACGCCAATGCACACTAACAAAGCAACTTCTTGTAGAAAGAGATTGTGTTTTGTTGCCTGCTCGGCAATGGTTGCGGGAAGTGATTTAACAGTGCTAAGAGAGAGATTCTCTGATCTTCTGGAATTTCTCTTTGAATAAGCTGCTTGAAAGACACCCCTGTTGGTTTGGGTATTTTGTTTTTCCCTCAAAGTCAAAACCAAAGTACAAAAGACTCAAACTTTTTTTTTGGTTAAATGTCTGTGAAGTCAAAAGTAAAATCAACAAATGTGACAATTATACCAATCACATAGACACGAATACTTGAACAAGACAGAGAGAGAGAACTTTCCAGGATGATGGACTGAAGTAAAAAAATAAACGAACAATTAATTCGATATTAAACCTGTTCCATTTTGACGTTGTAAACAGAAGACTTACTTCATGTACAGTCATATACAAGGACATAATTGTGAAAGCTTAAAGTCAATATTAAGGAAGCAATGATGGCCGGTTAAATGATTAACCACTATAAAAGTCCCAACAGTTTCAATTACTGTTTCAAATTTTAATTATCATTCAAATCATGTTTAATTACTGCACTCTGAAAAACTCATTGTGATACCTGGAGCAGCAGCAAGACTCCAAGTGCACATGTGCAGGTTGCAATGTTTGGCTTTTGAAAACATGGCACAAGGCACCCACACACACAGTCCTCTACGGGTCCACTTTTCCAAACCTACCTGTCTCCAGAAAATGGAGTACTGCAACCTGACTTTTTTTCTTTTTTTTTAAGTCCAATCCACACCTGCTTGTACCCAAGTACATTTGACCTGCAACCTGATCAGACCTGTGAATAAACACATTAATGCACTTTTAGAGGTTTTATTTTTGGCTTTATACAGTTCAATGACTGCAATGAACTGTGGCCAGATGCAAAAAGAGGTGAAGCCGACTTCATAATAAAACAAACCAGCTGTGGATCAGCCACGGTGAAATTAAATGATCACCATCATTAAATATACTGCAAATTATTTTCAATCATGAATATCCTTTCATGCCTTGCTACAAGCCCCCATTTCTTTTAATTTTAGCCGTGCCTGCTAAAATTACATTGTGCATGTTATTAAAATAAAACTTGGTTAAATTATTTCAATGTGCTTGTAAGTACTTTCTGGGGTTTTTTTTGGCACATTTCAACAGTTACATGATAATGATAACAGCGATAATTTTGGTCACAATAACTGAAACTGTTCACGTTGTTACATGTCTAGTCTATATTAAAGCATTAAACGGATCTACAGCTGTTATCTACAGCTACAGGAAAGAGTTTAAAGCCTCAACTGAGAAAGTAATTGCTTATCTGTGCAGCCGGTGTGTTATGTTTTATACAGTATATTCAAGTATGATTCTAATACTTACAGTCTTTCAAAGGTGTAATGATATCAGGCTTACAATATATTATCTATGGTGAATAAGGCACTTTGGTACCGAGTGCACTGACTCATTATTTATCTGGCTTAAGTGAAGAAAGGGAAACTATTTTTATCCAGCGCCAGAGTTTACAATCTGATACAGCTGGCTCCAACAATTTAAGATGTTGAGTCAGTGCTGATATTTGATATTTGTGGCCATACGAAATGCTGATAAAAGAAAGACTGCTGTTATCAAGAGCAATTCACAAAGTCTAATCTTGAGTCCTTGATGTGTTGATTTCACCATGAAATTATGAGTAAGACAGACTACAAAGCATCAAAAATACATTAAGAGCTACATATCCAGTGATCGGTTTCCAACTTTCAGAAATATTAGTAAAATAAACTGAAAAAAGAAACGTATAGTGCACTCCGGCTTTCTTTAGACTAGACACAAACGCTCCTGTCAATCAGACGAGAGGAGTCAAGAAGGACCTAAAGTGGCACATCTTTTCTCAACACCTGAGATGGTGCAGTGGGTGTTTTTGATTTGTGGCGTGCAGTAGACGCAGAGAGGAAATATTGAAACCATGTGTTGGTTCTGTTAATAAACTGAGAATACATCCACCTACCTGGAACCAAAGGCAAGTGAGTGGGTACAGGTGCACACTGTATGTACAGACTTCTTACCCTCACATGTAAATATCCTCCTAGCAACACAATTCATTTATAGTACAACTTTCACTTTCAGACTTCAAGTTTCAGGTGTCACTAAATTACATATATATGAAATGTAGTACAATTCAGATGACTTCATACTTCCTTCACTTACTTTAGAGGTTGGGTATGAGATCTAAGAAAAATAGGCCCAATGGCCTTGTGCTCATCCGGACCTCACAGCTGTGATGTCTTGCTATTAACAAAAGGGAGTCATTCAATAGATCATAAAGTCAATCCCACTGTGTGTTTGTGTGTTTGTGTGTGTGTGTGTGTGTGTGTGTGTGTGTGTGTTTATCAACAAATGCCAAAAACAGTGTGAATGGTATAGGAAGCCCCTAAAGCTCTTCTGGGGTAACATCTGACTGAACAAAAGTAGGTAGCTGGGTAATGACATATTACTGTGGTTAAAGCTGTTAAATGCTACGCAGGACGTTGTTGGTGGAAACTAATATTACGACAATTACTTTGTTTGATCTGGATTGAAACTGAACTCAGTGAATCAATCGGGAATGCGATTTGTTGACAACTGAGGGAAGACTAGTGATTTTAGTGAGATACTGGAAAAATAAACAAAGTTGTAAACAAATTGTTTGCAAAGGCAATTTTTGACAAGAAAAGTGATACGTTTTGTGCCCAGTGCTTATATCTATCTAATGAATTAACCAGAATTGAAATCCAAAAAAGAATTAAAAATGCTCCTGGAAAACCCCACTGTAAGTTGATATATAATGGCTTGGAGTTGAAATAATTCAACAGTGCCCACGATGGCTTGAATCAGTTCACAAAACTGATTACCATTAATGATTGTATTTATTGGTTATCACTGTATTTTAGTCCAGTGCTTTAAAGTACGGTTATGTTTCACCAGTAAAGACAATACACTGGCCACAGAGCTTTCCTTACAACAGAGGGAGAAATACCTACAACCTGCACAAATGTTTAGCTACACCAAATCCAATTAAACTGCCCCAATGTGGAGTCTTTGTGCAGCTTTGGCTTTTAGAGACTGTGACAATGACTGCAAACCAGCAGCATTAAAGTCCTCTGGGTTCTATCGATACTGTTAATGTTAGTGCCAATTCACTATGTCAATGTGCTCGGCTGTTTACAAATGATCTCCATGTCCTATAATTACATTTAGATGCAGTATGTAGCTCTTTCGCTTTAACTGTACCTTTATAACCCCTTATATGTTTGTTCAAATCAAATGCAAGCTGTTAGTGCACATTTAAGGCTTAATGCAAACAAAATAATTTGTACAATAACTTATTTCTGAATGCAATGAGAATAAATAGGGAATTGAATCGATAAGTGATCATGATAATGGAACCAGAATATCTACGGTCTTGATAATTCCCATCTGTAAATCTCGGAGAAGAGTTTAGAAATGTTCACATCATTTCACAACTTTTGTAGTACTCTGCATCAGTGGAGGGATTACACAGAAACAGAGAGGGATTTATAGGGATGATTATTAACTCAACGCGAGGCAGCAGAAACTAAATTTATCAGCCTCATATGAACACTTAAAGACTCCAGCCAAGTCTAACACGCTTACACAGCAAGCAGAGCTATGAGAAAAGAAGCAAAAATAAAACAAAACAAAAAAAAAAGGAGATGAAGCACTTACAAAGATCCTACACTGTCACTACAGCAAGCAGCCCTTTAGCCAAGTTTAATAACAATTACTGTGATTTACCTCCCTGAATACAGAGGGAACTGAGGCCTCGCTGGCTGTATACAGTATGTGTGTGTCCCGGGGCTATTCACCAGACTAATGCTTTCTTGGCAATGGTAGCCACCCCCGCCCTCTCTGTCTCCGAGTGCGAGAGGTTTTGCCAGAACAGAATGCTGTACACCTGCGTTAAATCTGAAACACCCTTCCAGGCTTCTCTGTAACACCCCCAAAGCTTACCACGCTGTTCCTCCCAGAGAGAACAAAGTTTAACAAGAATAATGGAGGTGAAGCAACAATGCTTAGAAAAGCTGAAAGAGAGAAAGAACGTTTGGCAAAAGTCTTCTTGAATCAACAAAAAAACCAAACAAATGGATGAACTTGCCTACTCCACTTGTAATTTAACAAACAAACATCTTTCAGGTCCGCAGAGTCACCCATGCTTAACACTTATATAGCACAATTAAATATGCTGACAAAAACAGAAACAACAGACAATGAAAATGTATTTGGCGTTTTCCAACTGAAAACAAGACAGCATTTTTACACAATTGCTGATTCTTCTTCAAGTAGTCTGTTTTAACAGATGCAAATAAACCTAGGCAACTTAACCCCTTAATGCCTACAGTCGAAATATGCAACACACCAAACCATCTATTGCGGACATCATGGATTAGCGGACTACGGTCCAATTCCGAGCCGGGACATGGTTCTGTCCGGATTAATATTAATATTAATGCAATTTCCATGGAACAGTTTTGAACCAGCCATGGAAATTAATATGGAGTTAATATGGCAAACAAATGCAGGGAGTCAAGCCCACCACTTGGAAATGTAAGTTTGTTGATGGTCACAGAGGCACATGCGACAACTAAAATACAGTGGAAATTATCCGTGCTAAATCACGTCACCAGAATTTGTTGCCACCCCCAAAGCACACCTACATAATTCCCCAGCAACCCAAAATGCACACAAACTGAACTAGTCTGTGGGAAAGTGCCTGACGCTAACATCCACCACAGTGATGTAGCGTATTATTTAAGCACTAAATTTGACAATAACACGAGGAAGTAGAAGACAGCGCTACTATAAACTAGAATATAGAATGAGGAGGCCACAGTGTTTATGTTCTGTATCACAGGAATGTTAATTGTGGTCAAATACAGCATCTCATATCAATAATGGAGGAGAATTAGGAGATGTAGAATTCAGCGGCAGGTGATACTACGAGGTATGGTCATTTCATAGCTTTAACCCCAAAACAAAACCGCATATTTGTATCCGTATTTTTTCCAACACACAGCTGTCGCTACACAGACAGTTTTAAAGACAGCGGTATTGCAAGATGCGGAAATAGGCGTGGTCTCAGCTCTACCAATCACCAAATCAACAAACACCTATATCATATAGTTCCCAGAGTAGGGGCCGAAACGGTTCTAGGAATTACAAAAGGTTCCTACAGTGGGAAAGTGTTCCATTATTATCTATTATTTATTTATGTAAAAGCTGTAAAATTATTTGACTGCATGGGGCTACTTTTATTTATGATACAAGACATTGAATATGTTGTCTAATTTCTTGCATTTGAAGTTAAAACTTGAGCAAAATGTAATAACCAGACCTTGGGGACTTTTACTTGAATACCCCTGATCTATTGTATGTGCTATACTTAAATGAATTAGCACCACTTAATTAAGCATTTACTTTTTAATATACTTAAATAAATTCAGTCATTCAATTCAAAAGCTGTATTCCACACTCAGATCTAAGATGCAAGCAAACGGAACCAAAAAAAGACACTACTGTTCAGTATATACAGTAGTATTTATTTAAGAAGCTCTGTTTACATGTAGCATACTTAATATCTCAAGTGCTAATAAAAAAGTAGGAGAAAAAGAATCAACAGTGTGAATAAATACAATAACGGAGAAAGAGAAGACAAATAATAACTTGATATTAAATTTAAATATCCACTTGAAACCCAGTACAGTAAAAGTTTGGTCTTTTTTTTTACATTAAATAATTGCCTTGAATGGAAGCAGCATGGTGCAGCTGCTTTTTTCCCAAACACATGACACATAAAAAATAAAATAAATGAGTGGAGTGATTTTTTGGTTTGTTTTTGTTTTACAGTAAATCTGTGACCCTCATGTCCCCTACAAATGCATTGCTGAGTTTTAGGAGGTTAAAATAGTCAAACGTTAATGCTCTACGTTACTTTGGCAATACACACTGTAAATAAAGTATCCATGGAGGACACAAAATACAGAATGCCGGTACTGTTACCAAACAAAATTTTAAAAAATACACGTCACCACACATATACTATTTATTGCCTCATCAATTTCAAGCAACCAACACAAAAGACAGTCTAGGCTGCTACCAGAATGACAGATCTAGTTTGTCAGAGGAGACGGATAGATGTCTCTCTTACACATTCGCACATACAGGCCTGTCGGAAGAGCCTGTAGGCTGTGCACCGCCTCAGATGCTTAAAGGAATCACATCTAAATAGAGACATGGCAGAAAATACAGAACGAACGCCTCAGAAGTAGCAGTTACTAAAATACATACCTCAAACAAACAGAAATAATCACACAAACGGCAAAAATGCCAAATACACACATTAGAAGACATATTAGAAAGTACCATAGAATGAATATTTGGATTATCTGTCATTAGGGAATTATTATAATTATATAAACTTGTCTGAGTTGGCTCAAAACTTTAAGATGCAGTTAAACATTTTTAACCTAGTAACACATTCAACACACAAGTATATCCTAAAATCTTAAAGCATATAGAGACCACAAATGTAATACAGTCAAATAATCAGCAAACAAACAAGCCACAACAAAATTCTACTCTTTTCCTTTGAATGTTATTTTGTAAATTATATTTTAACAAACAAACAAACACTAGAATAATTGAAACTTGTGAACTGTTCGACCCTTTTTGTCAGTTGGTACTGTTTAGAGTCCCATTGACGGTTACCATTGTCATTACCATTGGGTAATAAAGTGAAAACAACATCCAGGCTCTGCTCATTTTTATGGATCGGCTACAAAATCAAAAGGTTGTTGCCTTTTGGTCCATGTCCAAGTGTTATGTTGCAGTACTGTCTGTCCTGCTAACAGATAGGCATGTGAGACTTCCTTAGTGGAGGTAAAAAAAAATAAATAAATAAATAAATCGTGTCATCTTTCATTACAAGTAATCAACAGATCTCACCTCGACGTACACAACAGCCTTTGGCAAAAACTAGCTGTTCTGTATGGTTAGCAACTGATTATGTCTTTCCTGCGCTGGAATGGTTTGGGTTGATATCATATCTCGCATGGGCACAGTGATTGGAAATGGCAAGGAAACATTCCATACTTGTTCATTTATTCATTGACTAAGGGGCTTGTTTTAAAAAGTACGTGCGTGCGCAAGTGCGTGAGGGGGATTCGGGGATGCGAGCCCTCGGCATTATATAGTGACTATGTGTCTGAGATATGCAACTGCAGCATCAATCAGAGCTCAGCTGTGATTGCCAGGCTGATTGTCCGTCATGTCCCTGTGGACCTGGAGGCTTTGGTGTGTGTAATTCATGTGTCTGTGTGTGTGTGTGTGAGAAAGAGAGAGAGAGCAAGAGAGAGAGAGGATGTTCCATACATCCACATTAATCTATGATTGGAGCTGAAGCTAATGCCTTGGCAATAGGAGTATGAATATGATTATCACTAGAGGCCACACCTGAAGACACAACAAATCATACATGCATAGGAAGGCCTATCTTGCGAACAAGTCTGATTGCTGTTCAAGGCTAGCCCTCTAGTCCTCCTAATAGAATGAGAGAAATGTATGTATATGTTTTGATAAGGCAGAGGAAGAAGAAAAAAAAAAACATCAGCTATAAGGCCATCCTGGTGGCTCTGAGGGATAAGGCATGGATCATGTACTCCTAATGTGAGATTGGGTTAAAAGCTGGCTCATGACCTTTGGTACATGTTCTATCTCTGTCTCCTACCACCCTTTTTTTTCTTGACTTTTATTACTAGTACAAATCCAAATAAGATGGTGATTAAAGTGGTTGAAAATGTCATCTGATAACCAATATTATAAGTCACCATGCTACTTAGAAAAAGAGAAGAAATAACTACTGGTGCAAAGTTGCTTCTGCCTTCTGTGCTCTATCAGCTTGTGTACAATGCAAATGGACTGAAAAATAATAAGGTGTTAATGCAGTGCTTTTCAATGTTTGGTTTGGGACCCGGGAATTTAAATGGGAGGGGTCGCTGAAATTGCTCATAATTGGCAAATATAAAAACGTATTAATAAAAAATACATGGCGAGTTGAGAGAGACTTTCACAATCCAAAACAGACAAGATAAAGCTGAAGCTGAAATGCTGTCAAATGTTCATTGCGGTCAGTTTCAGATGCTGCAGACCTTTCATAAGTCATAGTTTGAGTTGGAGGTTTGAGTTTGAGGTCTATTTGTTTGTTTGTTGGTCTGTCTGTTTGTTTCTAAGCAACTTTAGGCAAAAACTACTGCACCAATTCCCCATGAAATTTTCAGGAAAGGTGCAAGGTGGTCCAGAATATATCCCATTAAATTTTATTACATGTATGTCAAAGGTGTCACCAGAAATGTGTTTTTCCAGTGGTAAGAGATAGGGCAAATAAGGTAAAATGTGTGCAAGGGGGTGGGGGTTTGTTGTGCAAGGGACCACTTGTTTGTTCAGTATTAATTGTCAGCCTTCTAAATATAATCTGGACTGACTGTGTATATCCTGACTAAGGAAAATTAAATTCTCACTTTGTGCTGTTATAATCTATACCTAGCTTTTCTGCTTCTGTCCATAATAATATACATAATAGCCGAAATGGTATTTAAAATTAATATTTATTAGTGATATTAAAATGGGGTTATGAGCCAAAAAAATGGTTGGAAAACACTGGATTAGTGTCAGTAAAATAGAAAAAACAAACCAAAAATCTGTCATTTCACTGAGTAAATTAGGAACAAATAACATTAATTTAAAGCAAATTCTTTAAAAGACATAAAACGACACTGCCATCATGTTTGACCTGTTTTTTTTAGGATTTATGGACAAGGAGTTCAGTCTATGTCAACCAATGTCAAGGAAACCTTTAATAACTGTCATTATATAGAGCATACATGTGTACAATTATGACCCATTCCTACCATTATTCTGCTCTTGTGCCTATAAAACATTGGAGGGGTTTGAAGTGCTGTGTACTGCTCTCGCTCTTTGACAATCAACATTTTTCTTCTTTTGATTAGCTAACCATTCCATGTATTTGTTTGCCTGTGTCCTCTTCATCTGCCCCACTGATGGTACATTCTGTAGTGGTGCAATGATGGACTGTCAAGTGCTGTGCTGTTTTCTTCTCTTTCAGACTCTCAGGTACCCAAGGACAAGAAAATAATAGTTGAGTCAAGGACATAGAAAAGCAAATAAATAAAAAGGAAGGTTTGATTTCCTTTATGAATTAAGTTTGCTTCATGCAACCGTATAAACATCGCTCCTTTTCACTTTATTAGCCAATTGGTAATCTAACAGGGACATGGGTATTGCAAAGAAAGCCATGAATTTGTTGAAACATTACCTGTGCCGAAACCCCACAGTGACTGTGGAGGTCACCCTTTTACGCACAGAGAATTAGGATATAATCAGTTCATTTTAGAGCATGCAGACTTTTGATGTGTGGTTTGTTTGTAGCACTGATAATTGTAAAATTTAATTGAAATATTCAGTGTTCTTAATTCAAGTGAATTAAAAATTTTTATAGTGCATTTAAAAATGAGATTTAAAAAGAAAAGTCAATTATCTTTGTGAATTAATGATAACAACAAAATAATAGTATTTTATTTAATCTGTCAACATTTTGATAAATGTCGGGGGAGATGGGGGAGCTGGACAACTCTGGGAAATTACGGCAGCACAGCATTCTACAGGAGAAGATATAGCCAGAAATTATTTTTAAGAATCAGTGTGACAGAGTGAGTCTGTCACTGGGCAGCGGAGTTGCACGGAGAGCACGAGAGGAGACGCACTCTCCATTTCCGCATCTGGCGTCAGTCATTACTTTCGTTTTCCCTCTGCGTTTATGCAGTAACAGTTAAATTTGTCTTCCCCGAGTGTTCGACAGCGACCAGGGGTGCACACTTGGGCCGCTGGGTCTCCATCTAACCGAACACCTGACCATATACTTACCATACTTCTGCCGACACTCTCTTCCTCTCTGCGCTGTCCTCTGCTGTGGTGCGTTCAGGGAAACCCGGACATTCCCACACGGGGTGTTTAAATGCCGTGGTTTCCCGGGGTTTCTTGGGTCAGGTGACCTGACGTCAGCCACCTCCCCAATTAACAATATATTAATGATTAAAAGTGTTTTGTATGATATTTAGCTGTGGGGAAAAACCTGTGCTCTGTGTAGCATGGGAAATCAATACATTTAATGGTAGAAATGGTTGGGGAATAGTGTGTCTTTGGGGGAATTGATTAAAATGGGAGGGGCATGTGGGGATATATAAGGGGATGTTCCCAGCTCCTGAGGGCAGTCTTCTCCAGGCTACAGAGGAGGTAGTTTGCAAGGCTCCAGGTTATATTTTTGGTCTGGTCATGACATTTTTTGTTGTTGTTTTGTTTGTTTAAACTAATTTTCACTTTGGCACTGTACACACTGAGCACAATAAAGAGCACCTGAAAAGCAATCTTCCCGCCTCAGCCAAGTTCCTTTAAACAACCCACGACAATCAGAATCAGCTTTATTGGCAATGTTTGTGCAATATGAACAGGAAATATGACCTGGTTTATCTTTTGCGCTCATATACTAAAGAATTCAAAGTATTGAGGGTCTACATGTGACACCACAGCTATTATCCACAATGGTTATGCCCACTGAGTGGCAGACAGGAAGGTAAGTGAGAGGATTAGCTTCAATTCCATCTAAACTAGACTGTCACTGATGTTAAATGTTTGAGACTGTGAATTAAAACTGGAATTGGTTTGTGCAGTAGATATAAAAAAGGAATCCAAGATGTCAAAGAAGTGTAAAGGGTGCATTTCAACATTATGCCTGGATAGATGTGCATACAGGTACAATAGAAGATACCAAATAATAGCATGGATGTGTCAACCCATATCAGGCCTGAGTTGATAAAAGTAAGAACACCCCCCCATACACACACACACTTTCTCTGATTTGCCCTATCTCTTATTGTGAAAACACATTTTTGGTGACTGTGACCTTTGACCTACATTCACCAATATTTAATGGGATCTATTTTGGACCAACTTGCACCTTTGGCAAACTGGGGTCAATCCACTCTCTACTGTAGATGGACTTTGGATTAGTTGGTTCTGGACTCTAGTTTTATCAGGATACGTGATTTTGTGGAACATTTTGATGTTTGTGAATCACTTATTCTTTGGTAGCTCATGCAGATCAATGTCCAGTCGAGTTGTCCTTACTTTCATTTCCCAGTCTCACTGTGTTGAGAGGTTGTTTTTTTGTCACTCAGTCTGACTTACCTGGGAGTGGGTGGGGTAACACATAAACACATACTATCTATAATAAATTAAAGTAAAAGTATATAAATGAAATAATTTGTTCAGAAAACTGTACACAGTATAAAAAAGTATGGTATAGAACAGGGGTCTCCAACCTATTCCACAAAGGGCCGGTGTGGCTGCAGGTTTTTGTTCCAACCAACCAAGAGTTCACAGTTTGACCAATTGACTCTCTGCAGACTGAGATCAGTTGATTAATTGATTGAAGTCTGGTGTGTTGCTGCTTGGTTTCAACAAAAACCTGCAGCCACACCGGCCCTTTGTGGAATAGGTTGGAGACCCCTGGTATAGAATAAGTGTGAGTATGTAAGATACACCATTGACGTGGTACGTTTCTATGAAGAAAATGAGGCAGAGAGGAGATCAGTAAAATAACCAATACCTTGGGCTATTAGTGTGCAGTATATCCACAGGACAGTATGGAGAGAATACCAAGTTGGAAAGTGCTGACAGTACACATCATATGAATGTAGCAAGGTGTGCATGAAGCACACGCTAGCTTGTGGTGGCAAAAAACAAACATACGAACAAAAAAAAAAAAAAAAAAAAAAAAAAATGTGCTGAAAGCTAGTCACTGAAGAAGGCATTTGGTCTTCATAGCGGGAAAAAAAAAACAAAACAAATAAAAGATTCATATTGTTTGCCACAAAAGGCAAGGATGATGTTCCCATGGACCAAATTGACAGTTTGTAGAACCAAGTAAGCTACTTCAAACACACCTCTTAGCCTCTTCTATGAGTTAACGCCTCACATTCATCACATTCAACTCCAGGCTCAATATCCAGTATCAATTTTACATATGACGCCTGCCTCATTTCCTTCAGACATAATTTCCTGAACCGGCACTCCCATTTTATCCATTTTATCAAACCCCCTTTGTCAGTGGTCTAGTTCCGTCACGGTGTCAAACATAACCAGGAAGCAACATCAATATGTATTGTAATGATTTAATGATTTTTTTTTTTTTTTACTATTAGCAGCATTGCTTACTGTTACTAAAATACAAAGTGTTGAGACGTACTCTGTCATATGTGCTGGTATAACCGTGAGAAGAACACACATAACACACTAGAGGTTACCATTTATGTCTGTAGTTCAAAAAGCAGATCTGACACACAGCAAATTACACAGTTTTATCTATGCATTTGAGGAAACATATAAACAGGTTAGCTAGGTATTCTGCACAATTAGCTGAGGTAAATGCAAGTTCTGTTGATCACTCAGGCTGTCTGCTCAGACGATGCATAAACACATATTAAATGCATCCATTAGTGTGGGTTGGCATTTACTTTTCAGATGTTCGCATGATTAAAATGTAAATTGAAGGAAAAGTTTTGTCTCTTTGAGAGTTCATAGTAACGAAAATCCATCCTATATATTAAGGTCAAGATTCACATGCTCTGTGTAGGCTGGAGCATAAATACAGAATGCCACACAGTGTTTAATGTGAGTGACAAACCAAGAGTAGACATAAGAAGAAAAAAATAAAACAAGATTAATGTGGTATGACTGTTCTTTGGCCACGGGCTCAAATGCCTATTAGCCACTGTATAGACAAAGTGTGACAACAGCTTGATGTGAGAGCTGTACTATGAACATATAGGGTATATGCGTCAGAAACACACAGAATGGGACTGAGCTGCAGTGACACATATGAACCAGCGTATACATAATGTACAGACTGAAACCAGGAGCCCAAAAAGTTAAGTCCTTAGAAACTTGGCAGCTACATCAAATCATATCTAGTGTAACCTACTTTTAAAGATTATGGAATTTGCTTAATGTACTCTTTCTGGGCTGAGAAGAGATTAATGTATAACGGCTGTCCGGTGGCCACAGGCACGGTGAAAGCTGACACAAACCCACGCTGATGTATGTATGCTTACGAGGCGTTGTATGAACAATGTGCCGACTATAGCATGATATGCAGGCCATGGCATGAATCTATGTATGTGTCAAATGTACGTAATGGGTCTGGGCAGTTAAAGAGAATAAATGAACACAGCATGTCTTCAATTGGTAAAATCCATATGAAAGAAAACAGCGAGAGGCTACAGGGATCAGGGAGCCGCTGACATGAAGACACAAAGGGCCGCTTGGCAGATTCTAACTTAATTAGCCTCACATGCTATGAGAGGACACTCGAGATTTTTTGAAATAGCTTTTTCTTTAATATCATCTAGCAGTTGGCCTTCCTGTTTCATTTATTTTTAACACAAATAGACTGAAAGGTTTTGTGGAGCCTTACTTGCTTTAATTATTCTCTTTGTTTCTATATCTTGCACCAAAACTGAGAAATACAGTAGACAAAAACAAGTTTCCAAACGTAAAGTAATATCCAGTAACTACATGTTATACTATGACTACACCTGAGATGATTCATTGACTGTAATTGATTAAAATAAAAATACTCAAATTAGAATTTTTCCTGAATCAAAGCTGTGCTACTTCCATACATTGGTCCCACTGTTATGTTTCAAACGGACACCTATTGTGACACACATGATGCCAGGATCATGACAAACATGATGACATGTAGCTTAGAAGAGACAGGGACAAAAGGCAGAAAGTGACTATATGATCCTTTTTCTTCATTGCAAGCATCACTTATTTTACATTTTAAACTTCCCATAAACATGAAACATATTTGCCTTTTTTTAAGCTGTATGTTGATTCCATCTTAAGTCACATATGAATTGGTTGAAAACACATATACACATATTGACTTACTTGTTGTGTGCATATTATATAGGTACATATATATACGTCATGTCTTTCGTCTCGTCGTCTGCACCTGCTTTATCCTCGCTAGGGGCGTGGGGGTCTGTGGGGGCCTAATCCAGCCACAATGGACAAAGGTGGGGTACACCCTGTATGAGTCACCAGTTCATTTGAGGGCTGAACATATAGAGACAAACCATCACATATACAGTATAGGCATACAGGTAAAACGTGTGCAAGGGGGTGGGGTTTGTTGTGTCTGGTACCATTTGTGTTTTTTAATATTGTCTTAAAAGGTTAATATTTTGCTAAAGCCACTTTTATTAGTCTTTAGTACATTTATTTGTGTATTTGGACCCTGATAGATAAAAACATTGAAATTTAAATCCTCTAGGTGATGCAAAGGTATTTTTATATTAATCTAGGCAAATTTATTTTGGATTTCTACAACCGATTTTAATTCTTGTTGGATTTCTTACATCTATTACTAGAAAAGCACTCTGAGAGCGCAGACCTCCACCAAGGTAGACCCCCCCCCCCCCCCACCACCACCACCCACCCACCCTGATCACCCCTAAAATTAAATCACTTCTTCCTGTTCACATTTACAACATATCCTGAAAATTTCATCAAAATCGTCCATAAGTTTTCGAGTTATCTTTAACACAGACAAACAGACAAAGAGATAAACACCGGCAAAAACATAACCTAGGTAATTAGTTACATCACGACATTTGCACGTGTAAGGTCAAGCCTTCCAACAAGCATTTCTCTGAGTACAACATAATTGTTTGTCAGCAGCAGCGATTGTATTAAAAACTGAAAATATCTTCAATCTTTGAGACAATTACTTAGGGTGGTAATCCTAAACCTAACCTAAGTATTGTTTGAATGGGACAGAAAAGCAAAGCCAACAATTTGGAGGGGCTAGGGCATGAAATGGCTCAAGTGCATTTAAAAGGCCAACGTTCAAAACAACCTTTCTGGTGTCATTACTCAGAAATAGGGTTGAAGATGGACCTGTGAAGTTGAATTCATGTACTCAAACAAATGTTTCATTCACTTTCCCTAGTGCACCATTATTCAAAAAGCTAAAAATACTGACCATATATGTCATAAACAGACTACAAATTACTCTTTGGGTGCATAAGATAGTAAATAAATGTTACTGTCCTGAAATTTACCATAACACCTTATTAAACTCAGATTTCCATAACCACCACACACATCAAAGTCATTTCTTAAGACCAATTAATGTAAAATCCAACCAACAACAATTTACTTTCATGTACGGGGGCCCTGGTGTTTGGAATAACTTGTATAAATCATTGAAATTATGTTCTTCCTTTACTACTTTCAAAGGTCATACTAAAGCTGCTTTTATAAATAACCCCTCATTTTCCTACATTTTTTTTTTTGTTTCTTTTTATTATTTGTCCTTAAAGTCTTATTTAACTCATCTCCATGTGTTATTCTAGTAGTGGTAATTTATTTTGTATTTGTGTTTTATTGTATTGTTTTATTGACTTTTTAAAGTTACTTTTCACATTTGATTAATTTTGAGTTTTAAGTTGATGAAGGAAGGCATCCATATCCATCCTTTTGGCTTTTTTATTTTTTATTTTTACTGCTCATGTATTTATTATTGTTATTATGTATTGACTACTACTTTTTTTATTATGCCTGAATGGAGCAAATGTAACATGTAATTATTCCCCCCCTGAGAGTAATAAAGTATTCTGGATCTGTTATGTTTTCATACACGCATTTGCTTTTATACTTTTTGTGGTTACTGTTTCAGCAATTTTCATATTTTTGACCATTTATGTCCCCTATTTAAATAATTGTTCGATAGCATTGAAAATAAAATAAACGATAGATTAATTGAGATCAAAAACAAGCAAAAGCTACAGCTCTAAATACGACCAAAATATCAAATAAAACTATATGATACCTACTGTCACTGCCCACCTCGTTTCCAGTTCTTGCAATTAAAACATTCATGTACGACAGCCAAATGTAGAGAGAAATCAACTTCATTATCTCACGGAATCATGTTTTCATCTTTCAATTCAGTCTATCCAGGTTTCTCTGAATAGATAAAAACACTGATAGTGAAAATGATGGAAACGTCTGAAAAAGTCAAAGGGATATCAAAACAAGTGAAAATCCTCATCTTTAGAAGTCAAACTGGCTTTGGCAAGATGAAACTTGAATGAGCAAATGACTCACAAAGGAGGCGATATTAGCACTTCAATGGTGTTGATTGATTTATGGAGGTAAGGGGGGTGTGTGTGTGTGTGTGTGTGTGCATGTGTGGAGTGTGTGCGTGCGTGTCGGGGAGGGGGGGGGGTGGTCAGATTGAACCGACTCCGAAAGCACACACACCACCACATATTGAACATTAATCAAAGGAAGCAGGTACTAATAAGGCTGAGCTTTAAGAGGTTTGTGTGTAAGTGCACAGCTGTGTTGGTTAAATGCTGAAGTTCTGTGCTTTTTTGTGTTGATCTGTCGACTGTTGGTTTGACTAGGCTCGGAATATGTAATACTTAAAATAATAAGCTTTTCTACTATTATAGTTATGTCATGCATGGTGGATCAAATACATGTTTAGTAGTGCTTATAGATAAATTAACCCATAAAAACCCTCACCATCAACCAAAACCATCTAATGAGGTAAAATGTTTAATACCCATTTATCCACTAATCCTGTAAATAATTGGTGGAAATTATAAATGACTGTTACATTTCGAAAGATCTGGGGAAAAAAGTGCTCTAGAAAAATGAGCCACCAGACTCAGTCACAGCATATTTTCTGACCTTTTGATCATCAAAATAAGAAACAAAAACGTACAGGCGGATCATTTTAGGCTTCAGGGTTTGAGAGTTAAGGGTAAGATTTTGAGATTCCATTCTGTCAAACCCCTGACAAAAGCAACCATTACAGGAACAAGTTTGATGTTTGTTTCACTTCTTTAAAAACAGCAAAATAACATAAAATGCATCTTCTCATGCTCCATAATGAACATGGAAACACTGTCATCTTGTACAACCCATGGTGTTTGATCAAAGACAGTGGATGGAGACACTTGGTTTATGTTTAATTTGTGATATATTTGCTGAAAAAGTCAGTGTTTATTCATTTTTATCGGTTTTTGAGATAGTGACCCTCAACTTTAGTCTGAGCTTTTATGAACATCTATATGATGAGTGATGAATTAAAAAAAAGCATGACTTTCATTGAAAAAAAAAACACAATAAAGAGGGTAACATTACAATAAATGGTGATAAATCAATTAAGAAAAGTTAAACATAGAGAAATATTTATTTGGGAATTGCCACAAAAGTAGCACTTCATATTTATGTGTTAAGGTAAAAGGTCAAATGGCTGTATAAAATAAATAGACCAGTCACACTCAGAGTGAGTCAGTTAATAAAAAGCACTTATATGAGTATTCAGATGCGATACATTCAATCACGTCACTTTCTAGATTTCTAGTACATAGGTGAAGGATTCTTTGGTCCCG
The DNA here is from genome assembly GCA_020466265.1 of Siphamia tubifer. Classification (NCBI taxonomy): domain Eukaryota; kingdom Metazoa; phylum Chordata; class Actinopteri; order Kurtiformes; family Apogonidae; genus Siphamia; species Siphamia tubifer. Next base: position 34,606,492 of record CM035798.1, on the reverse strand, counting down.
GAAACAATGGAAATCTATCTAAAGCTATGCCTTTCCTAACTGAGCAAACTCACAAAACCAGAAATATAGTTCAGATACAGTACGTGCAGTTGGTGAATTACTGCAGGGATTCAACTCCTCTCTGGATGATTTTCCTTGGCAGTTTGCAGTTTTCAATCCGTGTTTCTGAGCTCATCATCTGTGAGAGCTGTAAGTGTTGGCTTTCTGACAGATTTTCACTTTATTCATTTCTGCAGGAAAAAAAAAAAGACAATAGGAGACTATCTGAACTACACTGTCTTTGTGATTTTAAGAGCAACAAAATATGTTTCACACACTCCTGCAGACTCAGTAACAACCATTATTTATAAGTGACTCTAAACTGACTTACATACAGTATGCTTGGTAGATATTAAACCCTGTCATGGAAGATTTCTAGCACTCTGGACACAATTTGGATGAAAGCTCATACACCATATGAACACAAGTATTGGGAAATGTTGAATTCAGGTGTTTCATACAAAACAATAATGATAAGTGTAGTTATATTTATCTTGTGATAAATATCATATTGACTGATGTTTATATCTCAAATCAGCATGAATAAAACATCTTGGTCACAGCTATGTCCTGATATTTTTGTCCGCATAGTTTCTAAACATCAGTATTATAATACAGATAAATGGGAGATTTTTCTTCTTATGTGGCATGTGAAGAAAAAGAGCATTTAAAATCATAGTCATGGAATAAAATAAGAATGCTGAGAGAAATTCAGTAAAAATCATATCCGAGTCATTTTGGAAGAATATATAACAATATAAACATAATTAATCAATGCAATGACATTCATTACAATTCTCAAATTTCAAATCTTCTTACATACAACCCATGAGCCCTGGGTGTAACTCCGCTTGTAGAACAGAACTCAGAACATTTGGAAAGAATATTTTGATTCAGCAAATATATTATTTCTAACACGTTTAAACACTATAATATGATATTAAAGGACTGGTATTTTGCTTTTTTAATGGCATTATGCATTTCAAAACATTTCCCTGTAGTCAACATAAACTGTAAATGCTATGTTTGAGTCTAAATTCTTCATTAATTTAAGTCCACAGGTCCATTTTCAACATTATTTCTGAGTAATAAGAGCTGTTTTGAGCACTAGTCCTTTAATTCAAATGAGCCACTTCATGCCCCGCCCCCTCCAGGTTATTGGCTGTGCTGCTCTGTCTCAGTCAACCAACAACTGAACATTTTAGTAACTTCAAAGTCTGGACATATTTTCAGTTTTTACTACTGCTGATAAACAATGATAGTGTACATGAAGTTTGTCAGAAGTCTTGACCTTATATGTGCAAATGTCACAACATAACTAGCTATAGACTGCCGAGGAGTTTTGTTTATGGGAGTTTGTTTGTTCATCTGTGTGTTTGTCAGCAACATTACTCAAAAAAATTATGGATGGATTTTGATTTTGATTTTCAGGATGTGTTGGGAGTTTCACAAGGAACAAATGGTTACATGTTGGTGGTGATCCAGAAGAGATCCTGGATTCTGGATCACTTTCAAATTTTACATTGCGGTAAATGGAGAATAAATTAATTTTTGAGTAATGTTGCTGACAGACAGACAGACAGACAGACAGACAAACTCCACCAAAAATATAACCTCCTTGGCGGAAGTAATAAAAGTAGTTTTGGCAAAATATGACCCATTTAAGACACTAGTAAAACACAGAACATCAATAATAACAGTAGCATGAAAGTATATAGAAAATCTGACCCATTTAAGTTATATTTTCACCTCAGCTTATGTTTGTGTCATTCGGGGAAAATAGTGGACAAAAATGTACCTTGAACTGAAACTAATATATCGATAAAACAAGGCGCCAGTGGTTAAAGCCAACTCTGACTGGAGTGTCATGTCAGATATGCAAATGAACGACTGATCAAATGGGATTAACATTATCCGAGTGCATTTATTCTGCCCGGCTGTGTCCTTTTATAAGCACTTACTGCCATGATTTTACTAAAGTGTACAAGTGCAATGCGTCTGTGCTATGTATTTTAGAAGGTTGTTATGTTGATATGCAGTCTAAACAGAAAAAAAAAAAAAAAAAAAAAAAAAAAAAATATATATATATATATATATATATATATATATATATATTTTTATTTTTTTTTAACCAGGAAATATCCCATTGAGATTAAGAACCAAGGGAGTCCTGGCCAAACTAGGCAGCAGCAATGCAACAATGTCAACCCTGTGTGTGTGTTATTCAAAACCCTACCTATAAATACCACTAACAGGTACAGAAGGAGTCTCCCATAGAGAATTATATGTGCTTCTCACAGGTCAATATGAGTATGTATCCAATTATATATCGCAGAGAAAGCAATTACTAGAGTGTGTTTGTCATGTTACTGTGTGTAGTGCTGCAGCAGATGCCAGAGTTTGGGTGGCATATGGCTGAGTGGCAGGACGATGAAATGGCCAGTGTTTTGTTTTTTTTGTGTGTGTGTGTGTGTGTGTGTGTGTGTCCATGTGTATGACAAGCATATCGAAGCTCAAGAAGGATTTGAATTTTAATCCCAAAAAGCGAAACGCTCTATATTTATCATGTCTGAGAAAACACACAAACATACAAAGTTCTGTTTGGCATCAGGGATTCTGTTCATTTGTAGCCAGTGCAGATGCCAAACAATGTCCTCAACACATAAGCCTATACATGTGGTGTTTTAGGGACATTACATTAACTTGTACTAATGTCATGAATGCTTATTTTAACCATAGCATAACTACAGAACTATTCATTGAAACTGTACCTGACCATAAACATATAATACAATACTGTGTAAAAGGGTTTAGTAATATTTTAATAATTACTCATATGCATAATCTTGATTTATGGGGGGTATGTACGGCAGTAAAATTAAGGGGTCAGGCGATATGTGATTTACTTTATTAATTTTCTAATGCTTTATACCAGGTTTTATTCAACACATGTCAGATATTCTGACCATTTGTGTGGGCCATTTTCATGTGTCTTTTACAGCTGTGCACATGTTTTGAGTACGTTCTTGTTGTATCTGAACAAAAGTGGTTAAGAAATTCATATGTTCATTTCAGCCCTGGAAACAGAAAAAGCTAAAGCTCTGCACATGTACATTATATTGCTGATATACCTGTATTTTGTTGCCATAAGGGAGTGTAGGGAGTCAGCTTTACTATTCTAAGTATTAATGGCTATAACAAGAACTCTAATTTGTCTATAAACTTAAAGGTATAAAGAATATTAATATGTTAATTTTAAGATTTTTTAAAATGACTTACAATTATAGACAGCATAGGACAATGATTTGGTATTATAGGAGACATTGATGATGCGTACATCACTCCTGCTTCTAGAACATTGGTGGGGGTTTATTGGGTCATGGCATTAAACTATAGACTAAGTATTTTGTCATTATTTTGTTATTTTCTTTACAAAGTTACAAATCAGAATACCTGTTCAACATGAACAGATAACTAAACTATTGGAACGAGCCAGTTTAGGAGGAAAGTTGCAGTAAAAAAAAGTTAAAATTCAAAATGTCCAAACACCTCTGTATGAATTACATATGGGGATCACTACTGACTTGCATATAGTTAGTGGTACAAATGATACCAATGACCTTTCAAAGCCTTAAGCAACTGCCGTGACCTTATTTGTCTAAACAAATCCATTTTCGCTTCTCCTCACATCTGTTAATGGGCTCTGGATAAAAACAAATAAACTGGCATACTGGCCCTGTGGGAAACCTGATACATAAACACGCACATTTTATACATCCAGTAGAAGCCTTTGGCACATTTGCCAACTCCAGATGTAAGGACGCTAATGGGCATTTGTCATGCTTTTGCGTCAATGGGAACATACCAGCACAATAAGTCAAAACGAGTGAGAATGACTCTGTAACACATTAAATTAATAAAGTAGTCCATGTCCTCTACAAATCCTCTGCATATTTTTCAATTCAATCCATACTTGCCAGCAAAGGTTATTCATTCATATATGGTACATTAGATACATAAACAACTTGTGTCCTCAAGCATTCCATGCACCACTGTGGAGTATGGTGTGTTATTTACTCAGGAAATCAGCTATCATACCAAATAATTTTCAGGCAAGCTGTAGTGTAGCTACTGAATGACTTTTGACTTTTTGTATGGCCTGCAAACAAATAAAAACTCAACACTTGCAACACATTAGGTACTCTGGAAGAGCCTAAAGCATAAATGTATAAGGCCTATGTAGGTTATGTTACAGGTCAACTAAAAAAAAAAATCAAATTAAAATAAACTAATACTGAATATATGCATGAAATGTCTAAGGCTGAATGATATACCTTAAACAATAATATTCCTCGCAAACACTGAAACTTTTGCCCAACTTACGTAATCATGTATCAGTTAAAAAGTACTAATGTTTTATGAGGTTTTCTTCGGTCAAAAGTTATGAATATGTTTTTAACACAAAAAAAAAAGGGATCGCTATAGGAACAGTGAATGGACGATGATAAATTTAAAATATTTCAATATAAGTGCAAATTAAATAAATATTGCAACAGTGGGCAATGAATGAAAAAAACCCAAAACAAAAGGGACAGAGGATCAAGTACAGTTCAGCAACAATGTAAAAACAACAATTTTAGGCATGAGGAGACAATTGAAAATAATAGCTACTCAGGTGTATAAAGCACACCACTAAATATACATAACATACAATTACCATGACATGTATCAGAGTGGATAAATGTGGTCTTTAATGCTGTCTTGGCTAAATAAATAAAGTGTATATGCTTAAGACAGGACACAGAGTTTAGTATAGTCTGTTCTCCTCTTGGGGAAAACAAGAATTAAATCCACTGTCTTAGCTCAGTTTTAGCTTCAGGACTTGTTGTCACTACACGTGTTGTGATGGGGAAAAAAACAACACTGCAATGTGATTACACTGTGGCCCTGCAGTGACTTGGAAAACACAGCGGCTCAGAGCACAGCAGTCAAACTACAGTAAATACTTATACGCACGCTTATGGAATGGCATGACTTTGTGTCAGAGGCATATCAGCCATAGAGACAGTGTTAAAGATGGCGTACATGCAGAAAAACCCCGACAACCAAAACACAGAGATGTTATAATCACATAGATGCACAAACACCCTAAAAGCGAAGTACATATATCTCCAGATAGGCATGAACAAACAGCTTACGGGATACTTAGACTTAATTTGTTTATGCTAGAGTTCCTGGAAAAGAGTTTGCTTAAGGCAGCACATCAGTTCTACATGAGATAACTGGAACTGGTCTGCATGTCTTTACTTCTGTCCTCTCTCTTTTTGTTTTATCATTCTCTACTGCTTCCTTTTCTGTGAATAGACAGAACCAAGTCCAGCCTTTCAACCCTTGATTTCACCTCTCTTTTCTATTAATATATGATTCATTAAACCCTGTAAGGAAAATAAATATAGTACAACACTGAGCTGTCTTGCGCTATACACATACTGTATGTATAAATAACAGCGAACAATATGTTACATAGGAATTGAGGTTAAATGTCAGGAGATTCACCAGTGTACCGATAAATGTAACCCTGAGTGGCTGGGTCAAGTAAAGTTCAGTAGAACATGAAAGGAAGTCAACATGACCCGCTTAAACTGCAAATTTACGTAAATCTATTAAGGCAACATATCTAATTTTCGAGAAAATTAAAAAAAAAAAAAAAAAACAGGATTCATTATGCGTGTTTGAACACTGCACTTCATTACCCTGCTTACTTTCAAAGGGAATGTGTTCATTTAATTCGCAATTCACTTAATTTCTTTATAATTATAATTATTTATAGACAAAAGCTTAGAAGGTCACTATGGTAATTTCTTGCTCCAGTCTCTCTGCTTCTACGTACATGATGTCGTTGTGTGCAATAAATTTGCAGGTTAAGCCGAAGCTCCAAAATACCTACAGTCACGGAAAAAAATTTACTACACCAACCTTTTTCAATTTCTACTTCATGTTAAATGGCTGGAACAATGAAACGTACATTTGTTTGAGCAAATATGATGAAAACAACAAAAATAGCTCATAAGGATATCTATCCATTTTCCATTATTTTCTGGTAACATCAATATCGCTGGCATTCTATCGAGAAAAACAGTGTTTTTAGGCATTCCATGTTTTCTGTCCTGTCTTGTTTTAGTCACATGTTGCACACAGGAGATAGTGCTTAAAACTTTAAAAAGTACTTAGAATGTTCCAAAGTTATTCAAACAAGAATAAGAGGAGAATTACTGAGGCTCTGGTTACACACATGATAAACACATAGCATGGGCACATATTGAACATTTTGAATAACTTTGGAGCATTATAAAATTACCATCCCACAGAATATTCCATTTGAAATGAATCCTATGAAGTATAATTTCTTCTGACCATATATCTAGTCACTCTGATAAGGACATCAGCTTCTTTTGGGATGCCCTGTATAAACATTTTCACACTGTACTTAACCTTTTTTTGCACTGGCGTTGTCACGATTTACAACTTATTTGGCTATTGTTTTATTTGTCTGGCCCATTCAAGGTTAAATTGGGTTGTAATGTGGCGCTGGAACTAAAAGAAGTTTGACATCCATGGCTTAAACTTTGAGTCAGTTGAAGGTGTAGTGCACTTGATCAAGATGGTACCGCCTCCTCTTCATCTGGAGCCAGAGTAAATGCATAAAGAAATACCTTAACAGTCTGTCACTCACTTGTAAAAACTACTCCACACAATCAGACAGTAAGTACTTCTAAGAAGGAACTCTAGACGCACACACACACACACACACACACACACAGGTGTCCATTAAGCATTTGATCCTCCCCGCTTTCTTTCAACAGAGGTATCATTTCATCAAGTTTCCTGACAAGCCTTCAGGGCACTGCTCCCTTCTTTTCCAAGTCCGATATGAACTGCATGATAGAAAGACATGTGACTGATAAAGAGACACACAGGTAATGGGCAAAAAGACAGAAACAAATACAAAAGACACATAAGTCCAGGTCATTTCAATTTAAAATGGGTGCATGGGTCTACTACACTCGCATTAGCTGATTTATGCAAATTATGTAAATGTATGTTAAATGAGTATGCTGATTAGGTACGGACAGTATCCTGAGGCACAAAAGTGTCCAGTGAAAACACTCTAATGCTGATCTAAACCAGCAGAGCGGAGTCACTTTTTCCCTTTCCTGAAGTAAACGCTCCAGTTTTCAAAAGCTGTAGCCAAAGATTAAATGTGAATCCTCTCGTCTTTTTACGAATAATTCAGCCACAAAATTAATAATCAATTCATTGTGGTCAAACTGGGGAGTTTATAGCAGATGTTTCCAGCCTGGTAATGATGTCCTTTTACAGTATGAATGGATGATTTCTTTGTGCTACAAATTACAGCACGGATTTCATTACTTATTCAGGATAAAGCAGTGCTGTGCCACAGAGTTGTTGAGTAGGAGAACACTGACTCTCATGAAATAAAGAGGACCTTGCATAATATAACAAGAAATAATTGCATTTTCATGAGGTATGACACTATGTTGATTAAGCTTCATGGTACCGGGCATTCCTGAAGTCAGGATTTAGCCTATGGGGAAAGTGCATATAATGTAATTTATGAAATAGATATAATATGGACTAAAGTGGCTGCTCCAGACCCTTGTCCTCGAACAGATGTGTACTGGGAAAAGAAAAAAAAAAGCAACAGAGTGCCATTTACTGCAATAAAATGGTAACATTCTGATTATGGTTACAGCAACATTGCTGGTGTGTATTGAAAAACCATCAAACAAGTGGATATAGCACAAAGAGAATGATACAAACTTTAGAGCCTCACCTGCCTCCATTCACCTTTTTATTTGCTCTTCAGGTGTAAACCCCGTAGATGAAAGTCAAATGATGGAGGAAATCCCTCGTGCTTTTTTCTGCTGTTTAATGGGTTTAAAATGTATTTCTCTGGCAGGACTTCAAACATTGATGACTAGCTTTAACAAGTCTGGACTCTCCTACGGCAACAATCAAAGAGAGGAGAGTAAGCAAAGGGCGATAAAGGAGAATGAGTCGCAGGAAAGTGATGAAAACAAAAGACAGCAAGGGGGGGGGGGCACCCTTTGGAGATCAGAAGGTGAGTTTTTAGTCTGTGTAGTTGATGGTTTGGTCTTGAAAATGATCCAAGAATCGGTGCGCTAAAGGACTACTGGCTCAGCTAAAGAGTTACTTAACTATTCTTGATGATACAACAGTAACAATCCTGTCTGTGTCCTTTATGGATCCACAACTAGACCTTTTAATGCAGCCTCATGCATCTTTATACAACAATGAACCAAAAAAAATCCAGGTGAACACATCACAGTGCATTGTTTTCTAGCTGTAGTTGGTTGAGTGCATTTTTTTTTTCTTCGTGTCTGCCTCACCTAACGATGCCTGTTAATTACAGCTATTTATTAGCCCCAAACACCCAATTAACGGACCTTCAGCACAACAAGCAAACACACTAATCTATACACAGCACATTGAGGGACGACTAGACCAGAGATTATGAAGAAAAATTGAAGGAGGGCCCGAGATGTGAATAGGTGTCAAAGCTGTTGAAAAGGGTCTTTGTTTTGTTTCCATTCGATTCCATAAATATTCAGTCCTCTTTTTTTTTTTTTTTTTCCTGAGGTGTTTCTTTGTTTTCTTTTGTCTCATTATCCTCCCTTCACAATGTGAAAGCTTTACTTGTTTTTCTTTTATCTTTTAGCAATTCTCTCAGTTATTCTTCAAATCTGTCCGGGGCTTTTGGAGAGACCTATGAGTAATGATGTGGAGCTGTTGGTATCACTCCTAAAGCAACACATAAATAACAAAACAAAACTGACAAAACATCCTTGTGAGGAAAACAAGATGTGGCTATCAAAAGAGTGTAACTAAAAAGAATGTTTCTAAGGGTTAAAATTAGGGCTGATTTTAGAAGAACTTTGAGACGTCTGTGACTTCTCAAACAGACGTAAAGTACATGTCTGTGTTTTGTAAAAACTTCTAAAATAACGCTTGATATCACCAATCCACCATTGTTTTATCTTTATTAAAAATATTACATCTTGTCAAAGAAAAGGATGAAATACTAATTGTACAATATTTAATAATCTGTGTTGCAAACTATCCAGTGCTGCATTTTGCACTTTTAAGGGATTCAAATTACTTTTAACACTATCCAGAAAAATTCTTTATGACCCAACAGAACAGAAATGTGGGAGTATATTCCAAATAAAAAAGAAACTGCTTTCACACAGACTAAACAATGTCTGGAAAGGGCAAAAAAATAGGAAGATATAAAATAGTTTAGTTCTAAAATCTTAAAATGTGTCATTCTGGACATTTACAGTTAATAAATATACTAAAAACTTCAATTCTCTTTTTCTTTTTTTACTAAAACACACTGTTTTAAGCATGTATTATTTATAATAATGATAATTAATGGCCAGATATTGAAATGGAAGTTTTTCTTGAAAACAAATGTGTAAAAGAAGTGATAAACATGACATTTTCTGACACTCTTATTGCAAAGAAATCATACAGACACCTAAGCAACCTGTTATAATGGCAGTTATAAAAGGGTTACAGAGACAATAATCAATTACTTTTGCCTGTTTGCACAGCACCTAAACAATTTTCAGAAAGGATATTCAGTCTTGCTCCAGTTTTGTATTTGCATTGAAAAGTTATACATTCATTAAGTCAGGTATTGATTAGGTCTACATTTTGGACAGGTTTATTGTTCTGCAGCAGTGACATTGATTGTGGCTCTTGTTGCTGTTGAAGCCTCTTTTTTTTTTGCATTGATGCCTTTGTCAATAACTGGAATAAAAATGGTTGAGTTGCATTATCTGTTAGAATAATGTTAGAATGAGCTGGTTATGGCAATGATCCCCACGTGTGATCATTCTTCACCTTCCAGACAGCTGTGGTATAGTGTTGAAATTAAAGCATAGATCAATCCCAAGCTGAGCGCCATGCGAACCTAGAGGAACAAAAATAAATACTGCATTGTACTGAACTATGACTCCACTTGCTGTAATACTTTAATTTTCTCAGAGATGTCAGGATATGACAGCTTGGGGATAAGCCTTGTCACATTAACTCAAACAAAGAACATGACAAGGACATAAAGCACAACACTGATGCCACTATTTTTACTCCTTTCATTTTAACTTTAAATTCTTTCTTCCATACACAAAGACACAAACAGACACAGCGCCTGCAGTCACAGTAAATGTATCACTTTTCCCCCCTGCTGTGCCCCAGTTTTTCAGAAGTCAGTTATAATGAGAATACAGCCTGTGATCCCACATTTGGACCTATACACGTAGCTCATTTACAGGGTCATGTGTGCATTCTGTATGTGTGTGTGTGTTTGTCTTTTCTGAAACATCCTGACTACAAGCTGACTTGTTTCCTTGTCTCTACATTTACAAGGAAATAAGACTATGGCAGGTAGTCAATTAACATGTTCACAGCCTGGGGTGGTATTTGTTTTATTTTTATTTTTTATGGTCTCATCATTTGCAGTGTCATTACAATATAGAACCCAACAACAAACTACACATGTCGTATGGTTATCCACAGTTTGACATTTGACACATGCGGAAACCGACTCATTAATATTTCATTAAACGCAATAAAACTTTTAACTGATCAAAGTCTGACTAAAGCTTGCTTTTAATTATTGGCAATTAACACCAATAACAAAAGCATGCTGTACATTTTCAGGAGTTTAATCAGTAGAGGTAAAATAACTAAGGAAATAAACTATTTTTTTAAGGTTGGTCCAGATAGGACATAACCAGAAAACACACATTGCTCAAGATAAAAGTGGTGCAACTACAAATAATTAAAAGCAAGATTTAAAACAGTGTTAACATGTAATTTACTATAATAGATAAGCTCACACCTTGTTAAATTAGAAATGAAAGTAGCTTACAAAGGAGCTGGTGCTGTCTGTATCAATCAAGGCGAAGTGAATTAATCTTACATAGATTGGCCGAGCTGGTCTTCTGTCTTAACAAAGTGTGTGTGACTGTGAACGTGCGATACAGCGATAAGGTGGATTTTAAATGGAAGGGCTAAATGCAAAATCCAATGGTAAAACAGACACAACATCCTCTCACTAAGTCACTGCTTTCTGCACCTGTTTCTTCCCCTTTTCCTGGCTGTATGGGAACTAAAGGCCCGTCCATGTTGGTTTATCTGAGCTGAACACAGAATGAAACCCATTAAACACATTAAAGTTGGAGATTCAGAAAACAAAGAGGGCAAAGTAGAAAAATCCAAACGTGATTGGAGTTTGTAGCCTACAACCATGCATCTGTATTTCCATATAGATTGCAGTGAGAATGGTTGATTTGGGTCCCTAATATTTCTAATGATAGGCTATGTTAAGCAATCAGGCACAGACAAACAATTACTGAGGTTGAGAAGTCTTGATGCATGGCATTAGAAGAGAGTCATGCAGAGTAAGGTTTACTAAAAATGGACCAAAACAGCTCAGATTCATGGAAAACATGCAGATATGGACGCTTACACTTAGAGAAAGACGGAAAAGCTGAGACTTGTTCCATATAAATCATAATCAGCTGCCAAGGCAGTAGGCTGTAGAGGTGAAATTAACCTCCGTCCATAAAGGAATGGCCTTTGGTAAGGGTGACCCCTCATTAACTGCTAAGACAACTGGAAATGTGCAACTAGAAGCGCGCTCATCTCTAAAGCAATAATCAGCAGTGGTATGGATGGTAAAGTAGAGCACTCCCTGAATCAATAAATGCATTCTTCTTCTATAACTGGACACAAGAAAACATTACCCATTTATTACCATGGATTTCGAGATTTACTAAAGGTACCAGGATTAAAGAGGAAAGAGTCCAAAGTGGCTGTTTCACTGCTAAATAAAGAAATAGGGCAATATAGAATATTTGCTTGTTTTTATTGTCCTTTTTATTTTGTTTTTGCTAGTGTGGGAGTGTTGATATTGGTGTGATCATTTATAAATGGGTAATACTACATCGGTGTATATGAGAGTGATGATTTGTAATATAGTTATATTATTTTTGTTATTATTATTATTATTATTATTATTATTATTATATTGTTATTCGTGTGGAATAGTAATTGCTAGAATAGAATAGAATACCACAATTGAGAAATTACATAAATAATAGGGAATAAAGATATATGGTATTTATACATTTTTACTTCTTGCTAATACTTTTCGAGGAAGTTTAACTGGATTTATTTTACTTTATTTATATGTATATGAGTGCATGTATATAATGTATGCATTAATTTGCTTAAACTTTGTTCACATGCGTCAGTATGAGCCAATCAAATCAATTTCCTGACATCAACAAACCTCATCCTGATGTTTACTCCTGTTAATTTTGTGGTTCAGGAAAATGGTTTCTTAGCAATGATGGGGAAGGTGACAAATTTGGTGAGTTATTTTTACCTTTGGTTTTTGGTGATATAAAGCATTTATAAAAGTGCACATGTGGTTGGCTTATTCTTAGACTCCATGAGTTGCTGTGATTGAATATTTCTGTTGAAAACAGATGTCCCTTTCCCTCTGTTTAGGCACAAACACAAAAACAGAGATTCAACAAAATCTTCACTTTGGCCAGAGTTTTTAAGAAACCATTGTTTTTGGTGTGTGTGCCCACTGTTGTCATGTAAGCGATGGGTACAAAGAGAGAGAAAACTCAATTTTGCCAGATGTGTAACAACCAGACATGAGAAATTAGAATTACTTTTTATCCGTTTATAAAATGGGAACATAATTGTAAACTTAATAGTGAAACACTAATGATGATTTTTAAACTTTGAACTTTTTAATGCTTTATTAATTTCATCAGTAATAGGATTACAGAAAAGAAGAAAATAACAGGAATACAAAGGCATCCTACACTCTATTACTGTCTCAAAGCATATTTTAAGATGCTACAAATCATATACAGCAAAAAAAAAAAAAAAGCTGGTGGTTAAATAGATGCAGAGTTGTTGCTATAGAAACAATATACGGTTGCACTGGTGTAAACTGGCAGGATTTTCAGAAAGATGTGGATGAAGCAGATGCAATTTTCACCTCATATCATCATGAATATTTAATCTGAACAGGGCTTTATTAGTAAGTAAGCTTACAAAGGGCTTACATACTACAGTGGATACAGTATCTGCCAGAGAGGATTTCGTTTTCAGTGTATTTGGATGTTGGAAATCAAAAAGGCTCCTTTACTTATCCAATCATGGCAAATATGAGAGAGCTACAGCTGCACTAAGAAGGGAATACACACACACGCACACCTTTCCAAATAAGCCTGGTTGAATGGAGGCCCTTTAAATGAATCTCAAACCATTCACACTTCTGTCCAGGAAACCATTTAGCAATGCAGACCCTTACACCCCTCCCTTATTCATTTCTCGGTCCCGTTCTTTCTTTCTTCCTACATACACTCCACACACCTCCTTTCAGATGTCAGTCACACAGCATGCTGTTAAAAAGAGGCCTATTGCTATGAGGGAGTATGTGTGTCTGTGTGTGGGTGTCTACCTGTCAGTGCTGATGTCTGTGAATAACACATGGGCTTGATGCCTTTGACCCAACAAATGGAAGCAATCAACAAGCTATTACAGCACATATTGTGTCATTCTGAGAAAGACAAAATGTTGAGTGAGATTGAGGAAGCGATGAAATATATTTGCAGTGCAAGCCAACTGTGCAATTTAGATTTCTTTAACAACTGTTTTTATGCCCATTTCTCTTTTGCCCATTCAATTCAGACCAAAATAATAAATAAATAAAAACCTTTAAGCCACCAAACTAAATAAACAACCTTGGAACGCTGAAGTAATTTGACTGTACTTTTGAAAAGTTTTTTTTTTTAATCAACAAGCTCCTGAACTAGGTTCAATGGCTGCTGTCATTTTTTTCTATATGAAAATTTTAAATATTTACCATTTCTGACCTAAAATATACAACTCTGGAAAAAATTAAGTGACTACTGCAATTTTCTTTGAAATCATGAGATGAAATGGCATTCAGTCATTCCATTCCTGAATCTGTTGAATTCCAGTACAAACACATCTTATTCTACTGAATACACATCTGATCCATGTTTTATTTAAGAAGGAGAAGTATAAACACCACTATTGTTGCAATCACCATCTTCTTACAATAGTAAAAAAAACAGTGCCATTATTGCAACAAAGGTAACTAGAATCTAACAATAATTACTGAAAACTATTGGACTTCTGCTCTGACAATATTCCTGAACTCTGACCACTGGTTCTTCTATCAGGACAATGCTCCTGGACTCAGCTAGACCAGTCTTTCCAAAGTCCAGTCCTTGTGACTCAGTGTCCTGCATGTTTTGGATAGTTTCCTCTTCTATCAAACCTGATTCAATTAATGATCAGGCTGTGCAGAAGCCTGATCATGATGTAATGTCTTCCAGGTGTGATGGAAGAGGGAAGTATCTAAAACATGCAGGACACTGGGTCACAAGGACTGGAATTGAGAAACACTGAGCTTGATCAATAAAGGTGTGGATGACAGACCAGATGAAGACCCTGCACCCACTTCTGGAGGAAGATGGATGGTCACAAGCCATCAAACATTCATGAGCCTCTTTAATCTCTCTGCCAGACGCTGCATAAAGTCATCCAATAGCAATAGAGGAGAGCCTACACAACACATTCTCCAGTTAAGTTGTGTTTAATATACTTACTCAGGTTACTTCAGTGCTTTCATGAAGAGTGTATCCAAAATGGATTAGCCAATCATGCAAATTCTACCTACTTACCTACATAAGTAAGTACCTACCTACCTACCTACCTACCTACCTACCTACCTACCTACCTACCTACCTACCTACCTACCTACCTACCTACCTACCTACCTACCTACCTACCAGCATCAATTAGAGGCAGAATCACATTGGTTGTACTTCTGTAGAATGAAACAGTTTAGATGTAGCATGGTATGATATGATGTAAAATAGCAGCCATGGCTCAGGAGGTAGAGTGGGTCATTCAATAACCAAAGGGTTGGCAGTTTGAATCCCGCTCTGTCCCGGTCATGTGCTGTTGCGTCCCTGGGCAGGACACTTCACCCTCCTTGCCTCCAGTGCTGCTACTCACACTGGTATATGAATGAGTACGAAAGTTCGATGGTGGTCAGAGGGGCCGTAGGCACAAAATGGCAGACACACTTCCGTCAGTCTGCCCCAGGGAAGCTGTGGCTACATATGTAGTTTACCATCACCAGAGTGGGAATATGAGAGTGAATGAATAATGGATCCACTGAAAGCACTTTGAGTATGTGTTCATAGAAAAGAACTATATAAATCTAATCCATTATTATTATTGTTGTTGTTAATACTACTACTACTACTACTAATAATAATAATAATAATAATAACAGCAAATAACTGGAATTATTCAAAGGGAATTATTTGTTTGGCACCAAATACATTAAGAAACAGTGTAAATGTTTACATATTGAGTCCCTCTTGTATAACTTTGACAGATTGAGTGCACAGAGGTAAAAAGAATCATGCTAAGCTTCATTCTAATGTGGGTGGAATAACAGTGTAAACACACACTAAGGTCTTGGCCCATTTCTTCCATTATTGTTTGTGTTTCATGAGATGGGAGGATGCAATATTGTCCTGTGTGTTTCTACATACATATTCTTAGACATGTCTTAGTTACACAACTGACTGTTTAGGCCAAAGTGGACTGTTTATGGTGGACTGTGGATGTTTGTCTTGTACTAAGGGCATGGATTTTATTAAAGATCCATAAAAGGCACAAAGCCTTAAACATCTCTTAGAAATGCAGGTACTGTTACTAAAAGAAGATGTGTGTGGAGCTAGTTTCGAGCATGCTGACATAACATTCTGTGTTTGGTCAAAACAGAAGCTGAGACAGAGGAACGGAAAGACAGAGACTGACTGATGGGTGGAAAGAGATATTAAGTCAATGTGGCAAAAAATAAATTACCATAACCAACAGACTACTCTTTTTCTATTATTTTACTCCCTCCTTCTCCTGCCCTGAATAGTCAGTTAATTAAGTGAAAAGGAGGGGGAAAAGTGTGGCAAGCAAATGTCAAGCTTGACAAAGATGAAGGTTAGCTTTTTTACACTAATGCAAAACAACAGGAGCCTAAAAAACTAATTCTAGAAAATAAAAGTAATTAAAAAGGCCAGGGGGTGGAGGGGGGGTGGGGTGGGGGGGTACAGAATACTAATTGTTCAGTTTAGCAACACGCGGAAAAATATGAAAATGTGATCTGTTGGCGAGGGAGAAAACTGGTTTACTAATTGACTTTTTTTTTTTTTTATTATTTTCACTCAAATGCTACATAATTACGTCAACCTCTTTGGCTGAATTTATGAAGGAGGGAAGTTCATTCAGAGTAATTAAGTGCTTTATTTTCTGCAAATGTCTTCATTCACAGGTTCTTCGTTATCAGTCTTCCACTTAACCGCCACTGTCTCCCTCTCCATTTCCAGCTCTCCCACTCTGTGTCTTGTGAGGCCAGGCAGGTGCAATGGGCCATGTTGACAGCTTGTCCCTGCTTTCTTGCCGCAGGGGAAAACTGTCACTCTTGTCATTCAGGCTCGTGAACACAGCATGGAGAACCTATGTGTGTGCCTGTGTATGTTCTCAGGAGGGTATGTCAGTGTGGGGTGAGAGGGGTGAGGGGCTTTGTTAGCTCTGCCAGAAGCAGCTGAATGCACGCAGACTGTCATGCGCACGTACACACACACATACACGGGTGAAAATGACTTGGGCATGATTGGGAATTTTTACAACCCCACCCTGAAAGGCCAAAAGTGAATAACTGAATGTAACTTTATACCAGCTGACAATGTCATAAGGAAAATAGAAAGAATCGCTGCAGTATCTGTAAGTACAGCTTCTTACTACATACAAACCCACAAGACATAGTGTATACACTGTAAATAATCTGGATTATATACACTGAAATAATACAGACAGACAGACAGACAGACAGACAGACAGACAGACAGACAGACAGACAGACAGACAGACAGACAGACAGACAGACAGACAGACAGACAGACAGACAGACAGACAGAAAGAAAGAAAGAAAGAAAGAAAGAAAGAAAGAAAGAAAGAAAGAAAGAAAGAAAGAAAGAAAGAAAGAAAGAAAGAAAGAAAGAAAGAAAGAAAAAGACTCCTGCCTGTGATGCTATGTCAGGTTACAGAATCTAAAAACTCCATGTTCAATTTCATCACCCTGACTGTTAAATACTTTTAAGATGCTCTCCTACACATGAACCAATATGAACCCTGCATTACAAAGGCAAATAAATAAATAAATAAATAAAATTGACCTTTAAACTCCACTGTGGGACCAAATAGGCTGCAGTCCTGTAACTGTCAGAACTGTACCACACTTGTTTTCAGGGTGAGCTACCACCACTCATGTGGGACTCTGGGAAGTGAAAAACACAGGAACCTGTATTCCAAAACAAAACACAAGGTTCCAACATGGCTCAGTGGGTTACACAGTTAAGGCCTCAGAGAAGGCTTTTGTGTGTCTGTGTGTGTGTGTGTGTGTGTGCGTCCGGTATGGGGCATTGGCCCTAGACAAAGTGCTCTGCCAGCTTTCTGCCCACTGGTCTTTTCATTGCTGATGGATGGGCCTTGTTCAGCACCATCTGGCTATAGGATGCTTCACATTAATCATCACAAACACACATATACACACAATTGTGTCTCTTAAGCATACACACACCCGACAGGTATAACATCGTTAAATATACAGGAGAAAGAAAGAAAGGAAGGAAGGAAGAAAGAAAGGAAGAGAAGCAGAAAAACAGAGAGCTGTTGGATGCTTAGTACAAAAACAATTAGTCCATTTAAAACCGTTGTTTAATGCGGTATATAGCCTGGAGCTATGGAACAATAAAGCCTTTCTAACCCACTACCCCCACCCTAACTCAGTCTTTATTAATGACCTTTTTGTACCTATAGGAGGATGCGTATTAGCAATAATGGGTGTGAAACACCCATTCCTTCCCTTCTGTCTAAATCCATCCCACACACAAACATGGACATGTTAGTAAACACATAATATCCTTATATAAACCATAAGCTGAAAGGCCAGATACCCAAGGGAATTTAATGTAAAATGAGGGACATTATCAGACTTCATTTATTTCTATCTAACGGCTATACAGAGCTTAATACAGCTGATTTGCTTCAACATTTCCTCGGTGTGTGGACATGGGCAAGGACAGGCGGAACAGTGGTTGATCAGGGAGGAAGCATGCTTGACATTAGATTTATTATCATTAAATCATATCTCACGGCTATCTGGGTTTGTAATGCAAAAGGATTTATTTTCACATCTACACAATCTATGAAAATGGAATAAGACCTACAGGAATAAGGCTGTGTAAGCGGAGCTGCATGGTAAATGCATGGGATATTTCAATAACAATACACATGTATTGGGGCGATTATATGCTATATAATAGAAGAGAATTCCTTTTGACAAATTGCATCCATTAAGAAGGGAAGGGGGCAAGTTTGACCTAACTTTTCCGACTGGAGATTAAAAGCATGATGTCATGTGGCAGTAACACTCTTGGCATATCAGAGCAAATTAATTACTTCTATCAGATGCAGTCATCTTGCTCTATGACATTTTAGCCCATATTTTATCTTTATCTACGATGTGCATGAAGTAACAAGAAAAAACAAACAAAAAAAAGAATTAATGTGCAAATGTACAGAATATAACATGAATCTCACCGTTTCACAAATTATTTAGGTAGCTTGTTCTTTTTGCATGACATGTATTAACATGTAGAGAATGTGTAGGCTAAGTAAGACATGAACGGTGGCTCTATTTTAAATGCTCCTAAAACTGGCAGTTTACACAACTTTAATGAAGGTACACAAGCATGCATTTCGGTCAGGGCTGCATGCATGCACTTCAACCAGGGGTACAGTACATGCTCATGTGTGCTTTGGTTTCCTTCCTACTTTAAATACCATAGTGATCCAAATATAGGATGAGGTTTTTTACATTGAAAATAATGTGAAAAAGTGGGGCCATGTTATAATCAGGGTCATCCTATATCCGGGTCAATATGGTACTGTGGTGCGCACACACACAGAACACAGGTGTTAGAGAGAACAGGTTTAAAGTAGCTTCATGTTTGAAAACAACTGTCAATCATTACAAGACACAGACAGACAATTTCTAACATAATTTGATGACGATCATGGCAGTTTTTATTCGCTAAGCTTCGATCACCTTTTTTTATATATGCATTTGAGGTTCTCCTGTACCTGCAGTATCAATAAAGTATCAATCATGTTCCATAAGGTGAATGTGTGTGAAAATATGAGTAAAAATTGTATTTATTATTTTTATTTAACCAGGAAATGTCCCATTAAGATTCATAATCTCTTTTACAATGGAGTCCTGACAATGTGCACAGACACAGGCAGCAGATAAAAAAACTGATGTAAAGCAGATCAGTGGTGAACTGGTGTTGTCTACACTGATTTTTAAAACACTATACTATACACTACTTGTGGACGACCATGAATCAGTTGGTAGAATGGGTTGACCAATAACTGAATCTCGTGGTTTGAATCTGAGGTCCAAATCATGTACTGTTGTGTCCTTGGGCAAGACACTTCACCCTCCTTGCCTCCAGTGCTGCTACTCACACTGGTATATGGATGTATTTGAATGTTCGGTGGTGCCACGCTTCCTTCAGTCTGCCTCAGGGCAGTTGTGGCGACATATGTAGTTTACTTAACCTGACTGTCGCCAGATGGTATCTCACAATACTTTAGAAACTTTATTACAGGCTCAAGGCCCACAAGGGAATCACAATACAAACAACAATTATAAAAAAATTAAAAATAAAATTATAAAAAAAAAAGGAGGGCCCTTATCTCTAAAATCCTTGCATGTGATTAGATGAAGGATCTGTCACACCAGCCACAACGCCGCACACTCATGGGGTTGTCCCACCCAGTAACACTGATTGACTCCTTTGTTGTGAAGAAAACCTGAACCTCATGGTACTCAGATGGTTGTGTGAGCGTAGCGGAATGCAGCTAGTGAATCAGGTTATAGTTTACTACCACCAGAGGGAGAATGTGAGAGTGAATGAATAACAGATCCACTGTGTACTTTGAGTAAACATTCCATAAAAATGCGCTACATAAATCAAATTCATTATTACATTATGACATAAAAACTGCATTTTGTGTGAAATTTGTTTAATTCTGTTTTGGTGGTTTTGACATGTTTTTTTGTTTTTTTTAACAGCATTTCAAGACAAAACACAACAGAAGTGATTTAACAACTACTATTATTTTCTTGTGGTTAATGTTCCAAATAACTACATATAACCCACAACTATATAACTATTATTATCCTTTTTCCATTCTAACTCACATGTGCCTACATTAACGTGGCTTTCATGCTACCAATTTCAATGTCCACAACATTTCAGCTTAACAGTTAAAACCTTAAAAGTTTCAAACTTACAGATGCTGCAGGTTTACAGCACTGTCTCCCTGATACTGAGGGAGGAGAGGGGCAAAGCATGGCCTTCATGTGGACAGCACCAACACAGAGCTGCTGTGAAAAAAAAGTATATCGGCCAACGTAACAAGCCGATACCGATATATATATTAAAAAAAAAGGAAATATCAACTAGATATGTCACTCGATCATTAGAGGAAACAGTAAAATCTGATCCGTCACAGATGTGTGCATGTGTTATTGCCTGCATATGATATCTCTAAAGTGCCTTTTTTTATTTATAATACTGGCTTCATATGACATAAGGATCAGAGCTCTGCTAAAGTGGCACCGACAGATTTTCAGGCGGCACACTTTCAGGTGACTTCATGTAGTGCGAGATACAAAGAAATGTAACTATCACTTCCACTGGTGTGCAACAGTAACATAACATGCCTTTGTATGAAAATACACTAGAAACATTTTTTGCTTCTCCCCAAAACTATTCCCAGGATACTTACAAGACCCATATTTTCTGACACCCATCCATTCTAATCTTAATGATTCAGCATGTTGACAGCAAAAAAAACCCCCAAAAAACACAGTTGAGTAGAAGTGTAAATTTAAAAACTAAAGCTTAGCACAATAAGCTTATTACAGCACAGAATCACAGTTATTTTCCCCAATTCCTTCAGACTTATTCAAGCGTGGTCACAAATATTAAATCTCACATTTGTATTCAGATGTGTTAATGAATTATAAAGATAATTTTGCTCAATTCGGATTTCATGTTTGTGCTGTGTATGTGCTTATCCGTGCACTTATGCACATGTGTTCAATGTGCAGTATTATTAGTTTGCAAGGAAATGTGTGTGTGCTTCAGTGTGTGGGAGGCAAACATCTCTGCCTGCTACACAGACAACGTGATCTCTCTCATATCCTTTTAATTAGTGCGTAACATATAACAACTGCACTAAAGGCACAAACTCCACTAGAGGCATAAACTCTGCGAAGATGAGCTAAAGCTTAGCTAAATTATGTGGTGTGACAAGGGCAAGGAAAGCTTCAATCGCCAACACTTAAATCGATATGCTGCAGACATAGGGCGCTGTACTTGTGCTTTACTTTGCCATATTTGTTGTCGTCATATAGATATGTAATTACTGCTGTTCAAACCACTGATTTTGTGCATTGAACATTAGCTGTGTGCATCTGGGAAAAGGAAACTTTCTGATTTTCAGTCTCTTATGTGTTTGCATTCATTAACAAAAAGCATAAGTCAAACACTGGCCCTCAAAGTAAAATAGTCTGTCAGAGGGAGGGGGTATTTTTTTGCAATTAGCCAATTCAAAAGCATCAGACCTCACATTAACTTGTCCATCTTCCTGTCCTCCTTGCGACCCGTCACAGTGATTTACATGATGTCAACAACAAAACGCGACGAGCTTGCACGAAGAAACAGTCCAATACAGCAAAATGTAATTTCTTTTCTCTGTGACGGCTGAAAAATGCCCCGACAGCTGCAGTTGACAGTCTCAGAAGGACATCTTTATATAAAACTCAACACAAAATCACACTCACACATTGTTGTCACAAGGGTCTCATCATCATAAGAGAGCCATGTTCAATCCGCTGTCAGATGTTAACCTCATAACGTATGAGCCAATACGCACACAAACGCATGAGGTAGAAGATTTATCTC
The DNA here is from genome assembly GCA_020466265.1 of Siphamia tubifer. Taxonomy (NCBI): domain Eukaryota; kingdom Metazoa; phylum Chordata; class Actinopteri; order Kurtiformes; family Apogonidae; genus Siphamia; species Siphamia tubifer. Next base: position 34,584,170 of record CM035798.1, on the reverse strand, counting down.
TGACTTTAGAATTCAATCTCGACCACATTCACTCACGCACGCACGCGCACACAAAATGTAATCAGGAACCAACACTTCAGCCAGCCTCATCCACTAGATTGCTGACAAGAGGTGTCCATCTTGAGGAGATGACAAACTCATCACTCAGCCTTAAAGACAATATAGGGAGGGTGACCTACAACTGCTGATGTCAAGTGGAGGCTTGTCATCGAGAGGTGAATAAACTTCTGAGTTTCTCCGATTGACAAAACAAAGGGTGAATGAGCACATAAAATTAGTCACACTGGGACATTTTACAGGTGAAACTGATTGGGGGGGATAATACAAGCTAAATCTGGAAACGACTTACCTTGTGGTCGTAGGGGTTGTACGAATGGAAGAGTTGTGACAGTTCTTTTGTTCGCTGTTTTTTCTGCAAACAAAAGGAAAAAAAAGTTAAAAAGACAACACATAAAAGTCCTTTAGAGAAGCTCCCCTCAACTTATTTCAAAGCACAATCATGACTTTGAGGGAACGGGTGCGTTTGATTGACTGCCGAGTTCAGATATGAACAGTCATTGAGGAATCGCTTACTCTACCTTTCAGGCAACTGCATTCATTTGCACATATATGGAGGAACAAATGAACCAAAATTATATTGTATTTTTGCAGCAATGCAGCAAAGAATACAATGCAATTTAGCTTCACTACAGCTGTGGCAAAAAATATTTCTTTCTTTTTTGCTTTATTTCCACCTAATGTCTGGCCTTGACCTTCCTGTCCTCAATGTGTAATGAGATGCACAAGCGTGAGACATGACTGTTTGATATGTGGCAGTTGTTAATGCAATCAGTTACATGAGGCCGACGCAGTTACAAAGAGCGCTAATTAGCTCACTGATTAGGCCATGTCTGGCTAACGGGGAAGGATATATGTACGCTACTGTAGCTAAAGGGAGTCTCCATTCAAGCCCCATTCCCTTTTTCCTCTCACTTCCCTGTCGGTTTCAGCGTTAGTATGTAAAGGGCTGGATTCAATGTCCTTAGGCCTTATCTGCACATATGTAGCAGACAACTTACAAGTTGCTCAGGCATCACACACAAGCATCGTTATAGCGTGAAAGAGGAATTCAGCTTCAGGATAGGCAAAAAGAGCTTGAGGACGAGACGAATTGGGTACAAATACAAAAAGGCTGGAGTGAATGTGTAAAAATAGGAATATGGTATGAGTAACGTATAAAAGGTAAAAACAAAATGAAGCAGGTCAACAAAAAAGAGGGGGAAGAAAACTAAACACAGCAAAGAAAAGGGAAAGAAATACGAAATACTGCTATTATGGTAAAACTGTTCAAAAGTAGCTATTGTCCTACATGCCCTTGTCCAACTACCACTTTGACTTTCCCTTCTTCCATTGTAACCTATCGTTTTACCACCACGCCCCTCATCACTCCTCGCCTGACCCTCTATCTACTATGATTCCCATCCATAATAACAGGATGTTGGCAGAGGCCATCGAGTGATGACAATTGTTATTTAGGCAAAATTTGTCAAACGTTAGATTGTACTAGTAATGTGAGTTATTATGGCAAACATTGATTGAAATCTTTTCTTCCTTTTTTTTTTCCCCCTGTCAATGTAAAAATCTTATTGATGAGTGCTTCTGTAGCTTGTGGATGATCATAAGTCATCAATAGGCAAACTGATGGAACTGGGGTTAGCAGTCATTAAATTGAACTGACCATAATCTCACTACTGCTTCTACTAAATGCAATAAGGAAAAACAAAAGAAGATTTTAGAATTCTAATCAGACCAATGGTTAAAGATCCACAGGAAAAAAATGCAGTTTCAGCCAATGGTTGGATAAGGATTTAAAGGCATACAAAATAGAAAGGGATGCAAACTGAGGCACTTTTATTCATCATTATAACAAATGGCATTAATTTGAATAGCTCATACTATGGAAGACAGAAAGTGTTACTCAGAATTCAAGAAAATGAGTGTTGCTAATGCTAAATTAATGTGAAGGAATTATAAGAATAAACCACCTGGGGCTAACTATTTCGATGACGTTGCGTGAGCTCGTGGCTTTACTAATTGCTATGCTAGTCACACATACTACTAATCAACGTTTCGTATGTATGTCCACAAGCGTAGGGAATATCCAATATAACGCCAACTTCTTTTTCTTTCCAACATTTCATCTGTATCCACGTCTTGCACCTTTCCCTGTTCACCCTTGGCTCCTCTGTTCCATACAATCCTATAATCAGTTGCCCTGTTGGTCTCCCATTCCCCTATTCTTGTTTTTACCAGGCTCCCTCTCGCTTTTTGTGCCAAAGGGCTCTCCAGAATCTCTAAATCCTCTTTTCTCTTGCTTTCTTTGCCTTACTATATATCGCTCAGTATTCCACCTCTCCCTCACTACGTGTGTTTTCTTCTAGTGGGGTATAAACTCACTAATCATTCCGTCTCCTCTCTCACCCACCGTCCGCTTATAAGTCTATACCTCCACAGTCTCTGCCTCAAGCACCTTGGGTGAGCACAGTCCTCTCATCATAGCTCCTCAGCACCATTCTTTCTCTCTTCCCCTGCCATCTCTTCATCATTCACACTATCACTCTGTATTCAGTGATGCTCATGTCTATGTGTGTGTGTGTGTGCAATGAGACAGATGTAACTGCAGGTAAGGATTTTTCAAGCCTTGACATGCTCCCAGTAGAATGTATGCTGCCCAAGAGCACACACACACACACACACACACACACACACACACACACAGACTCCGATGAAAGACTTACACTTCACAAGCCCACCACAACACATGCCCTCACAGTACCTCTAAATGAACAGAATAAGTCAAAGACACTGAAAATCTACCTTCAAACATAAATAACAACAAATGAGTAGAACACAAAACAAATGATACATAAAGTTGGATGTAATGTAAGAATAAAATGAGGATTCCAATAATGTGTTTATTGTTTAACCCTTTTTTTTTTAATTGTTTCAGAAATCTAGATGAGTATGGACATAGTAGCTGGGGGTGAGTGAATGAACAATGTCTCACAACAGCTGCTGTTGGTTGCTCTTAAGGAAGAACTGCAGCCAAAAATACAACTGTGGGACTGATGAGAGGCCATTAGCATGTGGCCAACACTGGGGAGGTGGAAATGTGAGAACTTTGCTATTAAGAAACATGGTGAGACTGCATGATTATAAATGTGCTCTGAGACCTGAGTGAGTATCAGTGCAGAAACTGGCCACCTGTACTCTTATCTGTACTGCACTAAACTAGTAAGAACCTCCACTTTGGCTGAACAAATACTGGGCATGAATAAATATGTATTTTTTTCTTGAGAACACCATTGTAACATCTAGCCCAGTCAGTAAATTCTTTACTACTGCACTTAGTAAGTCTGTTAAAGGATTAACTCCAACCTTAGGGTTTGTAAATAATAAACAACAATAAATTGATCTTCAATTATTAAAATTTATTTTAAAAAGTGTTGTTTCCTTCAATTTTGTAAGGAGGAATTATGTCACCCCACACAATGACAAGACTGTGACATTAAGTTCATTGTTTCAGACAACAGTGGAGCTCTACAAAACACAAAACAATATTAAGCTACAAGCAAATTGATAATGTTTGTAGAATGAATGAATGTATTGTTCTGCAAAAAAACCCCAAGACACTCAAAAATGTTGGTTGCACTGTGACAGAATTCAGAGAACAAACAACTTTTTTAAAGGAGTAACATTACAGTATTTGGAATGAAGGTCTAATATTTGTGCTGCATATCAAGTAGATACTGGGTTAACATGACATAACATGACATGCAATTGATGCAAGAATGAAAGATTTTAGAATTAATGACATTGGCACCACAGTTGTCACGTTTCATTTAATTCCATCCTAGAGTGGTCAACTTACTGTATCGACCACTGGTTCATTTTCTTATTGCATTGCACGTTTAATGTGGAGATGCATCATATGTGACAATGTAAAGGCAAATACTGTACATGTCTGTGTGTTTGCATGCATGCTTCATCAGCCAGAGAAGTTAATCTACCATGCTGTCTAGGTTGTGTTGGTGACAACACAGCAATGCAAAGCCATTGTGTGTATGCGTGTGTCTGCAGGGTGTCACTCGGGTGATGATGAACGATGGTTGTTACTATGACGTCCATCTGTTGTTGTCGCAAGAGACGGATGCTGCATCTAACGGGAAGTGACATTACATGGTTGTATACACTTGTACTCATAGACAGACTCCAGACACATTCAGGAACAGCCACCCATATGCACTGTATGAAAACTATGATGTATGTAATCATGTCAGTCATCCAATACTTTACATACTGTCTATTAAAAATAAACAAATGCAGTATTTTGTGTAACCGTGGGTATATACATTTAACCCAAAAAAGCCCATAAGCTTAGTTTTAAGGTGGTTGTTTATTTGTATTTCAGAGAAAATGTTTCATGCACAAAACCAAGGATGTTTGCAACACTAGAAACATGTGTGTGCCGTTAAAGAGTGAGTGAATGTGTGTCAGCGTGCTTCTGTGTGTTCTGTGTTGTGGGGCAAGGTAACAGTGATCTTGTCGTAGCCTCTGGCTCACTAGTATGTCTCTGTCTTTTCATAATGACAGACAGATGTTAGTGCTATAGAGCCTATGCCCCTGGTACATGTGTGTAGGCTAAGCAAAATCAGTGTGTGTGTGTGTGTGTGTGTGGGGGGGGGGGGCTTAACACAACCTGAAGCTTTAAAAGGAGAATGATCCCAGTGGTGATGCTATTTGGTGTGTGTTGTCCTCTCTCTGTAGAGGTCACTAGGAAAAACATGTTTCTACTACGGCATTTCTTTCCATTTCTTGTCAGACATATTGAATATGATTTTAACTCTGCTTAAGGCAAAGTATCAACGCATAGATCATATATTCAGGTGAGTAAATGAGGGGTGGCAACAGCAGCTATATCCATATTTCCTGCAGAAATACAAGATCATCAATTTAATATATGAATATTTAATGCCATAGAAGAAAACATACATACTAGGCTATTGATGGCTTCAGTTTTTTCAAGTTGACTTAATCATCAATAAATTCAAAGTCGAGTCGACGAGTTGTGATGATGTCATAACATTGTCAGCGAAGGAACAACACAGACACACGGCTAAAAAAAACAACAACACACAGACACACATCTGTCCAGCAATGAGCAACTTGTATTAAAGTTCACTGCAACATAACAATGTCCACTGACAACAACCCTGCATCAGCATTTTGACCCCAACAAAACAAAGGTGTTTGCCTTGAATTTTCTTTTAAATTTAACTGCACAACATAAGTAGGGTGAACCTTATGTCCGGATTTTGTCTGGACCGACGGCTCTAAAACCGGACTGTCCAGACATCCTCACTGACTGAGAATCTATTCATAATTTTTATGCATATGCTAGTGATGCATATCCACAGAAAGGTCAGAAACTCAGCAAAAACATCATATAAACCATTCTTATGATCATCAAACACAGTTAAAACAACAATCAATTAAATCAGTTTTTCCCGTAAATGGCGAAAACTTTTAAACATGTTTAATTGACACTGGACTATCAGCTGATTGCTCTAAACAAAGCTAACACACGTTAGCTGCACAGCAGAGGCCCCATAGCATCCAACGGAACAATTTGTATCACTTTTCAACCAACATTTGCTGAACCAACAACAAAATAAAGAGCAAAACAACATGCTGGAGAATGCCCAGACACCTCTTTAAAAAACCTCTGTAATTTTGCTCTTCTTTACTTCAGCAACATTTTTTCCACAGGTGATTTTCTACAGTTTTAAAACTCCCATTGCATATGTTTAGAGGTGATATTTACTATAAAAAAAATTCTGTCTGAGGAAACAAATGTTTCCTCAGACAGGAAACAAATATATTATTTTAATTTTTTTATTTTTTTTATGTATTGTCTGTTATGCATTAATTATTGTTAAAATCACACTTTAAATAACAATTAGCATACAACTGACAACACAACAAAAGTCAAGTCCCATTCTCATCACTCTGCATTAGCTTTCATTTAAAATAAGGTTTTTAACATTTTCTTTCTGACATTATGGCTATTTTATTCGCAGTTCTACCTTCTTTATCTCAATGTATTTGCATGCTATCTTCTGATTCTAATGACTGGAAATGTGTTACCCTACCCGCAGGAACACTCTTACTGTTAATTGCACCAGTTAGTTAAACACTACAGTACAACAAACAGCATTCTGATAACCTATCCAGGTGCATTTTCGTTATTAGTGGACTAGGACCTCATTAATCACATCCAGGGCTACCTGGCTCCAGACAGGAATTTAACCATTAACTCAACCTTAATACCTGTTAGACTGCCTTTAGTCAAGTGTTATTATCTCCCCTGATATGTGTGAAAAAAAAATAAGGCTCTGCTTTGTAGACTGAGAGAGGCAAAGAAGCATATGTGTGTGCTCGCTCTGTGTGTGTTTGGGTGTGTGTGTGTGTCCATGTACAGGTTTGTGTGTGTGTCCAGGCGTAGATAAATGATTGTGAAGCTATGAGATAGAGCTACTAGTGGCTGGCCAGCTGTTTCACTCTGACAGCTGCTGCACTAGTGCCTCGTGGGTAATGGAGTTCTTAACCAATTACAACCTGGGGAAATTAAAAACACTGTCCCGATAGAACAGCTATTCTCCTTCTCTCTCTCACTTTTTCTTCCTCGTTCTCTCTCCTGCAGCTGCTCATTCTTAATGTCTTCTAACGTATCAACAGACACACACACACACACACACACACACACAAACACACACACACTGTTCAGCTAGTCCATTTATCAAGGCTAAGTTCTAGTCACCTGGGGATGATTATGGAGATCCAAGCTAATAGCATTCACATCCTTTTATTCTCAGCATGCTCCCTTCTGTCCCTCCATCCATGCATCCCTGTGGTCTACTTTTCTTTCCATCTGACTCTGCTCTCCCATCCATCCTGCATTTTCTTGTATATCACCTATTACAATAGGTTAAAAGTTAGCCCTTCAGATACTACAAACACCTGTACTTACACACAGATGTACCAGCCCTTATGTTTTCCCTGTTTCATTACTTCATTTCAAATACGGTGAGCATTGGCTACAAGTCTGGGTGTAGTATTACCAAACAAAAACAGAAATGTTAGTGTTAACAATATAATTTTTTTCAACACAAACCAGTACTTTAAGAAGCGACCTATATGTTTATCTAAAGCCATAAGTTGTCATTTCTGCTGCTTAGTGTCTCTCAGTCAAAGCAATAAAAGACAATATTGTTTACTGTGCTTTGGACATCCACTACCTCCAGTATTACCTTTCATAATAAAAGCATCGAATAGTTTCATTCACATTGAACAAATTAAGGCTACATCCGCATGAGTTTTGAAACTGGAACTGTTTCAGTAAAAATTCGCATCAACATGGGGGCGAATCACTTGCTGAAAATGATTCAATTCACATGCCACACCACTATGCATGCTGTAAGCCAGTCCCACCAGATACAAGAGAACAATAGAAGAAGTAGTCCACTCGCGCCCACATCCCTTTTACTATCAGCGTGTCTTGCACAGGACACAAACAACAATAATAACACTGCTAACACCCTAACCCATTCACCACTGCTACTCTGTTGTTCGCCATTGTCGCTTGTGTTAATGCTATGGGTGCAAGGCTGCAGTTTTTGTTTTCTGGTCATGTGGTCATGGCGTGGGTGTGAACACACATGGCTACCCATCAGTATGGATACGGAAATGGCACCGTATCCAGATCTTCCCACTCTGGGACCCATTTAGTGTTTAAGTATCTGTATTGAACATTTTCAACTATGCATGATTTGTCTATAAAACCTCTATGAAACCTCAAAGATTTTCAAAGGTTTTTTTTTTTTTCCTTTTTTTAATGCACTGGACTGTGCACTAAACAGATGAAGCCTTTATCTGAATTTCATTGGAAATGTCTGCCATAAGGTAACTAATATGTAACACAGACCTAGTTATTTTTAATGATTTTTAATTGGATTAGTTATTAATTATTTTTTTCAATTATTAAATTAGCAGTGATTTTTTGTATAAGAATACCGAGTTGCCTTTCAAACAGAAATATCATTTAACTTTTGGACAGACGCATATGTGAGTTGTAATAACACTAATATATATATATATATATATATATATATATATATATATATATATATATATATATATATATATATAAGCGGTACACCATAAGCTATAGACATCTGTTCATTGAAAGTGGTATTTCTGGAGAAAAAGGGTTTTCTGAATTTGTTTTACAAGACACTTTCTCCTCTTTAGTACTCTCTAGTTATCCAACAATATATGTGATTGTTTGAAGCAGGGTAGAGATTTTGCTAAAGACAAACAAATAAACAAAAAAAGAAAACATAAAAATCAGCTGCTTACCAGTACAAATGTGCATGACAATCATATAGTCACATTCTTAAAGAAAATAAAACTAAACTATCTTAATACTGTAGTACGACTACTAGATTACAAGTTAGTAAGTAGATTTTATTTATAGAGGGAGCCATAGTTGGTGATTCACAGTACAAAATGCAATTAAAATACAATACAATACAATAAATACAGACTCGCTTCTCCATATCTTACCAAACACCCACCTCTAGCCTTGCTCCAACTCCAAAACCAAAATCACCTTCAATCCATCTGTCCTGCAAGGCAATTGTAACTCCCTTTGTGCAGGAACTAAAATCATTCTTAACATAAGTGTCAAATCTGGAAAAAATACTGTAAAAGTGCACTAATGCTAGTTTACTAACAGGCGACTTGAGGCACCTACTCACAACCCATCAGCTGCTACATGATGCAGGTAAGCACTTATGGTAGCCAATCAAGTTTCAAAGAGGATGATGACCCCTCAGGCCCCTTCATGGGCTGCCTCCCCTAGCTCTTATTTTCCATCTCACTTTATTTGCTCCATCCATCTACCTTTCCCCGTTAGCTTTTCTGCCTAGTCTCCCTCCTGCCTTACATTGTCTTATAAGGCCTCCTCCTGTTTCTGCTTCCTTCTCCATCCATCCCTCCTGTGGTTATTCAACACAGTTGTGTTCCAGACAAACCATCTGCTGCACTTTATTAATGACTGACCCTACATGGCCTAGACGTCGCCTAGCTGCCACCACTCGCTGTGTGTGTGTATCTGTCTTTCAGTGTGTGTGTGTGTGTGTGTGTATGTGTGAGGGTAAGAACAGGTGCATGCTGACTGATGATGTGATGTTGTGTGCAGGTTTATCCACCAAAGCAGGTGTACTGCTTGAAAACAAACTCCTTTCAGTTTTTTTTTTTTATTTTCTTTGTTGCCTCATACTACTCTCTGTCTCACATATAACCTCAAGAATATCAAATTAAAAAACAAACAAAAACACACACACATTTATATATATATTTGAAATACAGAATAATAACCCAAGAAAGGGGGTTTTCTTTGTGGTGGTGCCAAAAAATAAAATGAATCGGGTTTTTTTGCTTTATGTTCAACTTTAAATGTGTGATTGGTGACGTTTTCAGTGATTCATTATTAAAGAGACATAAGCATGGGTTAAAAAACAGGGGAAAAAACAGTCAAATAAAACAAGCTAATTGAGCAATAAAAGGGTGGGGTTTTTTTTTGTTTTGTTTTGTTTTTTTTTAGAAAATCAGCACTAATGTCTAACAATCAAACAGTTACCAGTGGACTGAAAAATTGAAGATTTGAACTGATGTGTGTGGACATCCAACTGCCGACAATAAAAGTGGGATGAGACAGATGGAGGAGAAGGAACGGAAAGGGGTGGGTGGGAGGGCAGCGATGTAGTTGTCTAGGGAGTGATCCCTCTAAGACACAGCTTCTCCTCAGAGTATGAAGAGAGGAAGGAGGGAGGAGGGGAAAAAGAGAATGACTTATGAAGACACTCCACTTGAAAGAGATGTGTCAACACTTTGATGGTAAAGAGAGATAGAGTGCAAATTCTGAAAGAGACAGAAAATATAGAGTAGAGCGGTGGGGGTCAAACTACAAAACAAGACCAAAGAAAAAGATATACTGTATGATTCTACAAATCTTAAAATGTGTATGTTATTTTTATTTTTTTGTCAAACTCAGTGACACTAACAGTAAAATAATATATTTGTGTAAATATTGTTGTTGAACTGCCCCAGGTTAAGCACTCACTAACATTATTATGTTGTTCATTGTGCGTTTTTTTCATGTGGTAGGTCCCATTTTATTTTTATGAGAAATCTTTGTAGATATCGTATAAAAAAAATTAGTTGAGCTGTGTAATCTCAAATGTTTTGTTGTACAACGCGCAATGCTTTGCTGATACTCAAGTACAGTTGAAACTAGATCAGTTCGAGAGCGCAGACCTCCACAAAGCAGTGCAAGTCTGCCAAGGTTTGGATCTGGATGTTCGTAACTTCTTTGTAAACTAGTGTTCCGCGTTCGCTAACAATTAATTTTATTGGTCATTAGCAATCCCTTAGAGGGTTTAAAAAAAATCCTTTGTCCCGTATCTGAGATATGGCCATTTCAATATTTGAACACAACGACCAAATTTCACATGTTAGATCTAATGTTAAATATGAAGCACAAGATATTGTCAGAGTGAACAAAATATGTCAATAACACTGCTTTAAGGTAAAGGTCATTCATTTTGCAAATACACCATTCGCTAGACTTCATATGACATCAAAATGTGACGTCATCGGTGCTATCTCATCTGATGTCTGAAGGTAAGACGAAGTGAATGCAAAAAAAAATGGGTGGTATTATCTTATCTCGATTCTGAGATATCACCACTTATGTGTTTTAGCTGTTGAGCTTCAATGTGACCTTGACCTTTGACCTTTATAGCTCAAAATGTAATGGTTTGGTCCTTGATGCATTATCAATCATCTCGGAATGTTTAATCAAAATCCGTTAATAACTTTTTGAGTTATCTTGCTGACAAACAGACAGACAGACAAACACACGGTAAAACATAACCTCCTTCGAGGAGGTAATCCGATAATATGGGAAGTAGTTGTTGCTACAGCAGGTACAATTTCTAAATTGAGGCAAAATAAAAGAATATTCATTCATATTCATGCAATCCAGTCTCAGCAAAAAATTTATTATGTGTTAAATCAATGTCCCTACAAGGTTAAATCCAGACCAGAATGTTTTTTATTCATTTGAGGAATACTTAGAAATGTTTTGTGAAAAGGGATTGAAAGGTTGAGAGGTTGAAATGGAGATTATTGTTCCAGATTCGATTATTATCATGTGCTTTTATCCATTAACCCATTACTTCAGATACTGAAGCCATACTCTTAAAAACATGAAATCTCAGCATATTACCTTTGTTTTACCATCTTTCTGTGGCCTTCACAATAAAAATCTAGAATTCAGTTTACATCTTAATGCCAACTTCTCCGAATATAATGTTAAAAGTCCTACACTGTGAGCCAGAAATCATTCAATGTTCCTTGTCACTCATTGTAAAAAAGGGGTGACCTTTTCCAGGAGGGCCATGAAACACACTTCCATACATCTGAAAATTGTGCAGATTCTCTAAGGTCTTTCCAAAATCAATTGAAATCATTTTATGCAGAAAAGCATTTCATTGGATTGTCAGGTGTCATTGCACCTCATTCCACAGCATCAGTGAAAATGTTCGACTGATAAGGTCAAAACAAGATGAACCACGTAAAGTTGTTTAAAAAAAAAACCCTCTGCTAATGCTCATAGTGATGTGTTCAATCTGTTTCTCCCTCACACACAGAAGCATGACACAGCTTTGTTAACAATTATAGCTTCATTAGCCACTAATTGTTTCACTTGGCAGTAGAACAAGAGAGGAAGAGGACGTGCACGACAGAGTATCTACAGTATCAGTAGTTCCACAGCTTTAACAGTAGGAGATCCAGATGAAACGTCAACCTCTGGGGCTAAGTGTTAACCACAGCGTCTTTCCAGCAGTTACTCTTTAGATATTTAAAATAAAGCCTCTTATGGAGATATTGGGGAGAAACTACAGCATTTTAAAACCCATGGGAAATAAAAATAGACAGCTCTTACCTCTTGGATTTGTGTTTATTTTTGTTTTGTTTTTGTCAAGCTACTCAGTAGTGTGCAGCTGTTGAACTGCCACATATTTCTACCCATCATCGTCAATCATTGTGGCTGGTGTCTGCACATCCCAGCTGTCAAAATACTTTCATATATGCACTGGGAATGTTTAAATCTATCAGTGTGGAAGAGGAAACGATACAGGCTTTCAGGATTAGATGTATATGAAGTCACATAGAAGCCATGACAGAACTAGAACAGCCTGTTTCACCCAAAAAACAGAATACATACATATGTGTTAACGTATTGCATACACAAACAGTGACTTTTTTATGTTTATAGTTCACAATACAGTGAAACATTTCCATTGTATATGGCATTGTGGTTTGTTATTTGGATGCAAATGTGAAATGACGTGTGATATATGATACATAAATATCCAATCAGAAACTTAAGTGTTAATTATTTTACAGAAGTACCCTGGTCTGCTCTTACCACATGTGCTGGCACTTGCTCCATCTTAGCAGCGGGTGTGCCAGGTCTGGGATAGAACTGGTTGATGAAGAGACTGGGGAACTTGTAGCGTTTCACAAGTTCTATCGTTTCCCGAAAGTCCTCTTCCGTCTCACCGGGAAAACCACAGATTATATCTGTTGCAATGGTTACACCTGGGACCCTAAAGAGAGAAAAAACAGGGATTTAACTACAGTTTTTGATTGGTTGTAAGATAATACTGAAGTACCACTGAGATAGACTTCCATCCAGACCCATCCATTTTGGGCGTTCACATAAATTCATGATGAGAGGGAGGGATGTTTAGTTTAGTTTATTACAATGTGAACACACACAAAACAATTACTGAGCAAATTAGAGGTGAGACAAAATGTAGCTTAAAAATTCTCCATTAAACCCCCAATGAATGAGGGATCAAGTACCTTCTCACTAAAGTTTTCTGCCTCCATATAACTTCAACTGGAAAATCATTTATACCCATTGAAACCCATTACCGCCAATGCCTTATTAAAGAAGAACAGCTTCAAAAAGATGGCAAATATCAATGAACTTTACTCTTACAAGGAATAGTTTCCATCTGCTCTTCCTAAGTACGCACACATTATGGGATGTTTACATTATATGTAATACAAAACTATCACATACATAATCACTATTTAGATTTTATCAAAGGAGTCATTCCCTGGTTGTTTCATTAATATGGTTCTGTTCTCCATTGTTATTGAATGCATTGTGTGTTGGTTCTATTAAGGGAGGGTAGAAAAATGACTTGAGGTCGAACAACAGAGTTTACTGGTTCTTCTGCATACACGACACAGTAAGGAAGCGTCTCTGATTGGCTCAGAATGCGTGAAGGAACCCACTACCCCCTCCCCTCTGGCTCTGTGTTTACCATCCCAGAGTAGCATCCAGCTAAGTTTCGTGCCGTTGCTTGTTTTGAAAACATGCAGGGGAAAAAAGGATGTTTGTGCAGCAGCTGTTTTTTTTTTTGTTTTTTTCTCAATAACTCTTCAGATCAATAGACAACTATAAACTGTCTGGCAGCTGGTTCCATCGTTTTATCATTCAAAAAGAAAAGACCAACTCTGCCCTCAAAACAAATATTTTTCAGGACCACACAACAAATGGAGGGGTATGAGAAACCGTACATAATTCTATTCAAATGATCAGCAAAATGTAAGTAAACAGCAAAAAAAGCACAGCCATGTGATTAAAGAGAGACGCATACATATGTATTTTCTTCAACTTAATCATTTGATTTCCTGTTTAATGCCATTTTATAGACCGATACTGTATGTTATAGACGACATATTTGCAGGTTGTTGTAGGTAACCAGAAAAACCTCATGCAACAGAGGCAGTTACAGCTGCTGATGGCATGGTGAACTCTTGTGGAAACAAAGTTGTCACATCGCTTTAGTGGCATAGATGACTGCTGACGATGCAACAGGTCACAAAGAGTTGTTTGATTTCATGTTTCAACCCCAACTGAATGAGTTGCAAGTGCAAAGGTTGAGGGTAAGAGGTGAGGTTTCAGTATATATAAAATTTGTAAATTTGTAAAATGTTTCAAGCAGATTAATTAATCTTAAATGATTGCTCAATCAGTTCCACATACGTATCTGCCATCTGCACATTATACACATTTTCCCACACACCTTGGAGGAAAAAAAAAAAAGGGGGGGGGGGGTGCCCACAGCTTTAAAGAAGAGCTAAGTCTTCCCTGTGGACTCATTGAGCCAATCAAAACCTGATTAGAAACTTCTACTACCAATCATTAGTTAGTGATTATGGATTAACTTGCTCATAGGATTATTTTAAGCCAGTGGGAAATGAGAATAGATGAATTGATCAGCTTCATGTATTTTGTTTGTATTGACAGCCTTTGAATAACTGATGAGGGAAAAGTAATAAGAAGTCAGTGAGTGAGTGTTGCTGTCAGTATGCGTAATGTTTAGGTTTGATCCTATAAGACTCAAACATCATCTGTACTGGCTGCCAGTTTCCATGAAAGGACAAATTTAAGACTATATAAATATTGCAGCAGCCGCTAAAATCAAGATTATTAGTCAGTCTCGCTTTCTGTTTTTGAGGATTTCCTCCTTTGAGATAGTATTCAAATCACACTAAAAGTGAAAATCCCTCTCAATATAAACAGACTTTGATAATAAACTGCCTATAAAAACATTAGTCATTCTAAAAGAGGGCCAGCCAGACACTGTGTGTGATATGCAAACAGGATTCTGCCAACTGCCAGGGTTTATTAACGGCCGACAACTGGATTTCCTTCAAAAAGTCTTTGGATACAATAAAACGGGAAAAAAAAGGAAGATGATAGCAAGGGTAAAGAATTTCAGTGCTCTGTTTTGGGAGACACATGACTGAAGATGTGCCCACGCAATATTAACACAGCAGTGGAATATAAAGTAAGGACATGTAGGCATATTCTCAACAAGTAAAGATTCATGTCACGCTGAGAAATTGTAACAAAAGGAAATTAAGACAATAACTAAACCCATGAACCACAAACAACAGAGTGAAACAAAGAGACAGGTTGACAGAGACATTAAGACATTTTCTCTGCAATTGACAACATGATGCATCTTTAATTACATTAACTTACTGCATCTGCAACCCCATGATAACCTCTGACCTATTGATGAGCACCAATTGGCTGATGGTCATTAATATTAACCAATGGCCTACAGGCACACAAATCCTTGACCTCTGAGATCTGCCTGACAAGTATCCTATACGAAAGTGAAACTATTATGAAAAATAGAAAGTCAGCATGCACCAAGTGGGCAAATAAATGTGAGTGATGTTTTAATTATGATTAAAATAATCAAAGGCGGTGCTTCAAAGCCCATGAATATTTAAGAAAAATACAGGGTTTTAATTATCTACTTTGTGATAAAAGTAAGAATTTCCAGTCTATGAACTTTCCTCAATAATTAATCAAGGTAGTGTCCAGAAAATGAAAACATATACTTCACGCACTGATCCAAAGATTTCCTACTGTGCTAGAATCCGCCCACAGTACAGTCATTTCCACTTTTTCCACCAACACTGCAGGGAAATAATGCTACTCATTTACATTTAATGTAATCATATAAAAACACTTCTTCAAACAGAGGATATCATGGATAAAGGCGCACTATTTAGTACAATTCAACTTTATTCTCAAACAAATATTCTGAATTAAATAAAAAATAGCAAGGTAAAAAAAGACTTTTTTTTAGCCCTAGTGGAGGGTTTGTTGTTTCTGTATTTTTTGTGGTAGAGTTTAGATCTAATTTGCTACTGTACATTGGGAGTGTGGAGTTATACACAGTAGGTGGTCAGTGTCCTTTCCACTTTTACAGCAGTACTGACAAAATTTGCACAATAACTGCAAAAGTATGTAGAATTCAGGCCAGGGGGGTAAAGTAACACATAGAGATGGACTATAGAGAGAGGGAGAGCAGGCAGAGAGACTGGTGTGAATTGGCTTTTGTGGATTTTCATAAGGTGGAGGCTGAGAAGGAAGGGGAAGGAAAAAAAAAACACACACACACACACACACACACATACACACACACACACACACACACACACACACAGTCATTTTGACACCTCTGTCTCTCAGATCTAAGGGTGATGGAAGTGTGATGTGTGATACTAATGAACAAGAACCACACTGATACTCTCCTTGTTAAAATGAGACAGGAGAAATGTATCTTGTTATTGTTCACCTTTCAAAAACAGAGTGTGAGAAATAGGGCGGCGAAGATGCAGGCACAGAAAAGGAGGAAATCACCATTGACACCACATTATGTTTCAGCTCAACCTGCTTTCAATTAAGCTTCTGCAGGCAGAGGGAGATTTTAAAAACTCCAAAAAGAGGAGAAAAAAAAGAAAAAAGAAAAAAAGTTTTCACTTTATGTCTTGTCATGAACCACAGCAGATAAAATTACCCTCAATTTATATATCCAATAGGCTCTTAAAAAATCTGTTTACAACTGAGAAGCTTACATTTTAACAAGTATTGCATACAAAAAGTGGTAAAAGCACACATTTTGACTTGCACATAACTTAATGTGATTAACACATCAAATCGGGGCATGTCTGAAAAAAAGCTGTATATTTTAGGTCAAAAACACTGACAGAGCAAGATGAGTCTGGTTGGTCTGAGAACGGGAGATAAAGCAACGGAGCAGGACGGGATTTATCACCTGAGACGTTATCTGGTACGTCAGGACACTGAAGGCGTTAACAACGATTAGTATTGATTAGAGAAGGATATCAATGGGACTACATTTCAGCAGCACCACAAGAGAATAAAAAAGTGTACATTCTGCAAAGTGAATACTTCAAGATGGGCAAAAACAAGGCTCATTAAAGGCAGGAAAGTAGAAAGAACATAGACATTAGACATAATCAAATGTAAGGAAAATGGACATGGCTGTAAAAGCTGCAAAACCCTATCTAATGTACAGAGTTTATATTAATATGATTACTGTAGATGACAAAATAAAGTAAAAAAGAAAAAAAAAACATATCACAGGGCTCCAAAATATGACAAGAAATGTGATCATGATTTCCCTGCCCATCGATCAATAATGATAATAAGTAATAAGTATCGCAATATATAATGCGATAATTCTACCAGCTAGAACCTGTATTCTGGTACAAACGTCTGAATTTATAAGATGCATTTGTTTCATGAAATGTGTCTGCATTGGATGTTTTTTTTTTCTTTTTTTTAAGATGTCAGCAAGTGAATGCAGTCATTTCAGACAGTCTAGAAACAACACATACTGTAAGTAAATAGAACCAAAATACAGCACAGTCACTTCAGGATGTTTCACTGTATGGCATCAGCATACAAATATTTACCTGCCAGTGTGTCTAAGAGCCTTCCAATATTTACGCACTAAAATGAAAAATCTACACCATGTGCTGCTTTATGGAGGTCACATTTATTTCTTTGAGATCCATTTAAAATAAAATAAAAAAAATGTCCAAAGTTCATGATTGTTAATTTTGGTTATCATTAACCTCCACGAGATCATTATTACATAGTCGTCAAGTGTGTAAAAACATAAAACTTGACATAAAAATACTGTACATTTTCAACCCTAATGTAATTCTGTGACTAAAAGCATATCTCTAAATTCTATATAGGACATCTCCTAAACAGGTTACAATAAGTCACTTCAAGAATTAATCATAACAGATTGACACCCACTTGCTTGAATCGACAACAGACATGGTTTGATACAATTTCTACTGTAGATGAAAAGGTGTGAATATATTCAACTCTTCAAGCGGCATATACATAATGTTCAGTCCCTTCAAGCATGTCTCTGTGGAAAAGGCCACTAACAGGGTCTGTTCTCTGTGATAATGGCAGGCAATGTTACATGAAAATGACTAAATTAGGCACCATTTTCCTGTTTGTATCTCCAGCAGCAACAACACACACCATCACACTAAAGGCACACCCAACTGCTGTACTGTCTGTGTAGATATACAAGATAGTTTGTTATGCTTCCAGGCCTCTAACGCTTGAAAATTAAAGATACTCCACAGGCTTGAGTCACTGAATGAGATGATGATACTAATATTACTATTATTATCAAGCAGGACAATAGGTGCATGCTCCGTTCCTGTCATTTCGCTCCTGCTCAATGAAGGCAGAGGGACCTTGTCCCATAAGACAGTGGCCTCTATTAGCTATAATATGCCAATCTGAGTTAGCATTTACACAGGACCAATCTGTTCATAGGAGACCAAAGTCTTTTAATTAAAACTCATGATAAGCACACAGAGAGTCCCCTATCTGCCTCAGAAGACTGAATTAAGCTTCATGAAACAAGCCATTGTCTTGTGGACAATTCTTATCGACTCTGTTTGTTGAGGCCTTCACTCACTCACACAAATGCTTGTGTGAATGAGTTTCCATATACACAAAACTACCCTCTTAATCATATATTCAAAATATATGCATGTGTATGCGAGCATGTTTGCACAACAGATGCCTGTGAGCGGCTTCGGCGATAAGATGAAGGCAGGACTACTGGGACAGAAGAACCCTGAAAAACGACAGCAACAAAAAAAAAAAAAACAGAGAGAGAGAAAGAGAGCGAGAGAGAGATGTGTGTGTGCATGGCATCGAGGTGTAGAGAGGGAGGCGATGGGTGGAGGTATGGAAGGATGAGGGTAGAAGAAAGACAATCTGGGAAGGTAAATATTTACCTATTCATCTGTCAGAGAGAGACCACGCCGCCCATCTGTGCTGCAGTGTGTGTGCTGTATGTGTGTTCTCTGAAATGATAATGTGTGCCACGCTGGGGAGGATTCAGCGTAGGAGTCAGTAGAGACAGTAGAGGGTGAGACATCGCAATGAGAAGATGGAGAAAGACGTGGATGGGAAGAGTTTGCTTTAGGGAGAGTTGTCGTCAAAATGAAAAGGAAAAATGAAAAGGATTGACTTATAAAAAATAAAATGCATGAAATGTCAAGATGGACCGTGGCAGTTCTACTTTGTGTGTGTGTGTGGTGTGTGTGTGTGTGTGTGTGTATGTGTGGGGCTGGATAACAACTGGGAGGACTAAATATTAGTAACCCATAATAAATTGTGTAAAACTGATTTTCCAGTGAGACAAAATCAATGCTTATGAAAGTGAGGTGTTTACTTTGGTTCAACAGCAAATTCAAGGTCATTTCCTGTTTTGTGACAAATAGAAAAACCTCACTGAAAAAAGTCTAATTTTCACCTTAGAATGATTATAGCTGAAAGTGTTGAACAGTTGATTATTTCTATTTTTTTTTTTTTTAACACTGAATTGTTTCATTGAAATAAATAAAGTGGAAGCGTAGCGATCTCGACTTTGTTAATGCAAATACCTGCACATGTGAACCAATAAGGAGACTGCACTGTTTACTGATCTAATATGAGAAACATCAAACGTCATCAGTTGTGCACTTCTGTTGTTGAAAGCTTAATAAGATTTTTGTCAAAATACATATGGCCCTCTGGTCCTTAATCAACAGCTCAGGGAGTATTTTATTATTTTACATATAACAGGCTTTTATGCCATGAAAATGATGATGGGTGACACATTATACTCAGAAAAGAAGGTACAGTAGAGGTACAAATCTGTAGACTAAAGTACAATACACAACAATGTACCCCCAAAGGTTAATATTTGGACCTTAAGGTACTGATATGTACCTTTTCAGCCCTGTAAAAGGTACAAACTAGTTGTCAAACAGTAAAAGCCCTTCTTAAAAAGGTACAATTATGTACCTTTAAGGACACTGCTGGTCTGACAAGGTACAGAGGCTTATATATATCAGTACCTTAAGGTCCATGTATTAATGTTTGAGGGTACATTGGCGTTTATTCTACCTTAGTCTACAGATTTGTACCCTTACTGTAGCTTCTTTTCTCAGAGTGTAGTATATTATATTCACATGAGAAAGAGATAGAAACACAAATTGTACATTTTAGGTACAAGCTGCAATGTAAATAGTCTTTTTATAGTTTTCTGACCAAAAAAACCCCTCATAAAATTATCTGTGCTGTCAAATTTTAACTTTTTAAGTAGAAAACCAAAATGAAAATTGGTCATTAACTGCTGATCTAACTTTACACCTTGATACAAACTGGCTTTAAATGAATAAAATACACTATGAAGCGAACACACTAATTTCCTTCAACGTATAATATAAACAGGGTAGTTTAAAAGTCCATCTCGTTTTTTTTTTTTTTTTTTTTTTGTGATTTACAAAGGCGGAGACTTTATTGAAGATGTGATCAAAACCAATCAAACTTCCTGCACGCCTACACAGAGACATGGCATGTCAGAAGTGTAACACATATCATTACTGTTGCCTTAAATACATTTAATGGAAAATTGTCAATGAAGCTGACATTTGTCATGTGTTATCCGGGTCAGTTTGTAGCCGTTTGTCATACTTTATCTTTATCTACCTAATTTTCTTAACTTCTATCAATTTGAAGCTCAGTTCATCTTCATTACTGTTAAACTATAGTACTGTCATGTATGCATTTCATGTACTTTTACAGAGGTGGATTCAAGAGAAACTATTCCTCTGTCTAAAAGGAGAGAGAGGGAATAGAAGAAAAAGGTAAAAAAAAAAAAAAAAATGTGTGAGTAATCATTCAGACCCTTAAGTGTTTGATTTAGCAGTGACAGCTGGAGGTAATGGCAGTGTCACGAAGCAGCTCAATTTACAGGGACACGGAGAGAGAAAGGAGTTATTGCTCACTTTTTTTCACACACTCTGCCATCACCGATGAAGGACAGGCCTGTCAGATGTAAGTGAAGTGGTGCCAGGCGAGTACTCAGGTAGCAGAAGGATTTCAAACTGCATTACAGATTTAACAGGTCACAATCTGTATTAATGGAAAATTATACTGACATTTGACACTACGGCAAAAGGGGACGATTCTAAAAGCTCACTTCTTATGGTACATGAGTGTTCTGTTCTTTTGTTCTATGTTAAGTAAAATAAAATACCTGTGAAGCGCTAGTAATATAGAATAATTGCAGAGGAAGTATGCGATCTTAATCCTGTGTGAATTTGTGAAGTAGGAATTCCACCTCAGATTAAAGTGTGCCTGTACTGGTCATGCTTGTGACATTTATTGTGCTTTGTTTATTACTTTTAAAGACAGGTGCAAATTCAGTATAAAGAATATACATAAGCACTGTCCATTTTTATTAATAGAATCATGGTTTGGGGCAGAACCTATGGGGAGCAGCCATTGCCATGTGGGAGTAATGTTGAGTCTGGGTGATCGGTGTGAGTAAATAAGCAGCAGTCAGTAAGGGAGGTTGAGTGGAAAGCACCAGTTTGAGTGTTTTTTTTTTTATTTATTTATTTGTGCAGTCGTAAGCTTTGCACTCCACCATTGTCCTCAGGATGGTGTCTGCTCTACCGAGTCAGTGATCAGTCCATCGGAGCCCAGGTAATTGGACAATACGTTTCTGCATCAATGCTTGTGTTGGAACAACCCATGAAAGAGGCAATATGCCTCTGACTATACCTGACTGATGGAGTAGTGACACAGCACTCACATATTTGGCAATGCGCTATAATATTTAACTTCGACAGGAGTTATCGTTCAGTAATGGAGAGGTTGACTTTGTCGTAGATGTGCTGTATGAAAGCTGCCAAACATATGGTCCACGGGCCAAAACCAGCCAAAAA
Organism: Siphamia tubifer; assembly: GCA_020466265.1. NCBI lineage: Eukaryota > Metazoa > Chordata > Actinopteri > Kurtiformes > Apogonidae > Siphamia > Siphamia tubifer. The sequence goes on along the minus strand of CM035798.1, from coordinate 34,562,330 downwards.
GTCAAATCCAGGCAGTTGAATGAATTTCTTTATCATGTAGGTTTCCTTTTTCCACTGTAACAGTAAAGTTTGGAGTTGTCATTATTTACAGGTAATTGTGTTATCTGATCGGTCTGGCCCACTTTGGATCATATTGGGCATTGAGTTAAAATATGTTTGATATCCCTATTCTATATAGATAATTAATATTGCATTTTCTGCTGGTTGCTTAAATAAACCACTTCTTTGGGGGACCAACACCACACGCTGTGGACCTCTGGTGATTTGGAAATCAACCCCCCCCCACATCTTTTTTGTATGCAGTCAATTCACACAAGATGAGCAAAGTCGCAAAGTCTGTTGGTTTTTTTTTACCCAAATTTACAGATATTTTTTTATCGACTCTGATGTCAAGGACAGGTTTCCCATTCACAGATAACTGTTAAAAGACGGGAAAAAAAACAGTCCTTACACTCTGTCATGCTTATCCCATTTGTAAAGGGCCTAGTTTTGCTCTTTTAGTGAACATATTAGCAATACTGCAATTTGAGTGTCTGGAAGTTCCACCTAAAACATTTAAAAAACGTTGGGTTATCTTCAACAGCGTGGTCTCCATTGTCCTCGAATATGTGCACATGTTGAATATCCCACCAAATTTTAGATGTCGATTAGCATTCTCACCTTTTTAGACCTTTGCTCAAAGAGGGAGGTAAAGGTGTTGGATCATTTACAGCAGTGCATCGCTTCATGTCATGCTTACTTTATTTGGTTTTCCTTGATCTAGACAGCACCAGTGTGAAGATATAAAACACTTCATAAAATGCCTTATTCTATATAATGGACCTGGATTGGCAGGATATTAGTAAGCTAAACTAGCTCCAGACTAAAAATTGTCACCTTACTTATTGGCTTCATTCACTTCCTCCACTCTTCACCACTACCTGTAAAGTGGCACAATGATAAATAGCTATGTTTTATGGACTGAATTGGGAGTAATAAGCATCAGTGGACCCAGGAACAGGAAATTATGTAAAGGCTTAATGAGCAGACAGGCCATGATGAAAAACCTATGGCTAAATGTGTAACTACTGTGCAAAAACCATAAAACAATTTGCCACTATGGAAATACTGTACAGGACTGATTGAGTACAGCTACTGTACTATGATCAGAAATGCAAGTCTATTTTTCAGGTGTTTTTCAGGTATTTTTAAAGGAGAAAAAAAAAAGCACTGCAAATTATCCAAGGAAGTGTATGTGGCCATATCCAATTGCAGCAGCATACGATGACAATACTTTCTACTTGTTTAAAATGACTTTGTAGTGCAGCTGTGAAAGTGTTGAAAATGCAGCTGCAGGAGAAATCAGCAGCTGTATTCTGACACCGCTAAATAAATAGTGTTTTAACAAACTCACTATGCGAAAGAGGGTAACACTAATTGAGAAATGTTTGACAGCAGAGAGGTGACAGACGAGCTATTGGTTAAGAGACAGAATGAGACAGGTGACGGTTTCAGCTGCCTTGAGAGGAGCTGTCAAACTGTCACAAAGACCCCTCAACCTGTCTCACTCGTGCTCATTCTCTCCTCTGGAGTCATGCTCTCTCCTGCTCGATCTTGGGGGTTAGCAAGCCGAGTGTGGCGTGATTATATTACACTTACGCTCTAATGCTAGGTGAAAACCCTGCATAAGCACAGATACACACAATCAGGCTGTGCTATAAAAACTGTGATGTCGTCTTTGAAGCACTCTCAGATTCACATTTGGCTCCTTGAATTATTCCATCTCATTTGCCATTGTTTGTCTTAAAAAGGCACAGGAACAATTCAGCTGTATTTGATTATTATTTCCCCTCTCTGAAGAACTAATATTAGATATTACTCTGAATATGGTGTGTAAACATGTTGGCTGTGCTGTTGGTCGACTAAGTGAATACCGAGTCATTCGTCTTTTAACCTGCAGTGCAAAATAACCTCTGTCTTTTTATGTAGCAGGTCATTTGTAAAGATCGCGCCGGCTGTGGTGCAATGAATGGAGAGCCGGGTAAATAATGATCCCACTGGAGTCATCAGTAAACTTTATCATTTAATGAAACAGCCTGAACACAGCAGAGCAGAACTGCAGTTCAATTTAACACACACGCTTACACATGCAGACACACACATACTTCATTAGCCTTCGCGAAGGGTAATGAGAACACAGACGACACAAATCCATCCGCTTACTTGCACAAGCGTATATACATGCATACACTATATCTGTATATGAAAGAGGAATATTTTTAAAACTGACATTTATTTATCACTATGTGAACTCCACAAACACATAATATTTCTATTTATGTAGCTACCAAAAATTACATCACCACACATTCAGAAATTAATTGTCCATCTGTTACAGGGTAGACCTCCTTCCAATCCCAAATCAAGTGGAAAAGATCCAAGTTGTGAGTAGTGCTTAAGATACTGAATTCGATCGTCATCAACATTCTGCATCTCCTCCACTTTCTTCCTCTTTCTCATTTGCTATCCTTGCCTGAAACGGAGTTCAACAGCTGATATTTGTTCTTCCACTGGCAAGTGTATTCAAAACCAAAAAAAAAAAAAAAGGTTAATAAAAAAACCTCTCCACATCTGCTAAAAATCCTTTCCAACAAAACAAACAGAGCAGTTAGATGAGTGCACTCCAAGAAACAGTGAAGCGCCGCCTCTCTCCGGTTGTACTGTATGAGGCTCATTCTTCTTCTACAGCCGCATTAATAAAACATAAAAGAGTTTGCAGCAACAATACCATGCAGAATTATCCACTGGTTGTCCCTGTATTTCTTTTTCAGGTCAGGTTTATGCAAAGACCTGCCCGTTGAATTGAAATCAAGACGTGGAAGCTGGAGCTGTTGAACTGTTTACTGTCAGTTTTGGATGTTCTAATAGTCAGATGGCAGCACTTCATTTTTATGCTTTCAGTGACTGATTTATGACTTGTATAGATCTTAGTCCAACAGGATTGTCCAATCCAGGTCCAGTCATGTGTCACCACTGAACTGCAGTTAGACACAGACTGAACCGAGTGGGTCAACCCCAACGGGGACAGTAAAACAGTCCTCTGAACCAGTGCTTTTTACACAACAGGGACACATCTTTTAACCTTTTTCAGCCTGCCATTACAAGATGTTTCTTGGTGTCTTCATGTTTTCTTTGCAATAAAATTGTCAGAAAATTTAGTTTTTTGCCAAGTCGTTCTCCAGAAGAACATAGCTTTGAATATCTGGCCATCAATTGTTATTATATGAATAATACATGCTTTATACTTTGCATATGTATTATCAGAAACAACTGCAAATGTAACAAAACTTGGGATTCCAGAATTAAACTTTCAACTATTGTATATCTGCTCAAACATGCTTTTTGGTGTTCAACACTGAGTATCCAGTATCCATATTAATTCATATTCTTTTGTTATTTCCAGGCATTTGCTTTAGCCAGTGTGGAAGCCTCTGAAACAGTTCCTTTCTATGTGATTCCCGCATTGCAGCTGTAAAAAGTTATACATTGTCAGAAAACGAAGGATGTCATCTTTCCAATGCCAGTTGATTTTGGTGGATAGCACAAACATTTTAGTAGTTACAGTAATTAGAATGTGCGCTGGTGCTGGAGAATACTTGCAGTGCTGGAGAGACTACTGTTGTGAGAGGGATAAAGTATGATCAACCACTTCACAATATGCCTTATCTATAAATCATGAGAGCAATGAATGAAAAAGATAAGAGAAAATTATTGTGCCATAACACACTCCATGCCCAATGTATATAACTAGAAATACCACAGAGATCCCACATGATATACAGCTACCATTAACTACTACTAAAACAAAAAAAAAACTATACACTAAAAAAACAAACTACACACTATATTTGTTGTCACTTGTGTATAAAAGGATATATATTTATAATAGAGTTAAGTAGCAACAGTCAGATATGAGTTTGGTGCTGTGTGAGTCCTAGTGAGGAATTTTTCAAGATGCTGAAATGTTTCCTGAGCATCCTCCTCCAGAGTCTAAGCTTCAGTTCACAAAGCTGAACCAGTTTGTTGAGCGTATTGGCATCAATCCACTTCATCCCAGTGGCTCAACACACAGCAGCTGAGAAACATTCACTCTCTAGCATTGAAAAGCTCTGCACAATAACCATTGTTACCATTTCAGCAGTACCTCAAATGTAACAGTGTTTCCCATAAATCACTTTGTGGTCTTAGGTTTTTATACTAGCTGTTAAAGGAGGCTCTCAATGCAATTTAAAACTAAACATTGGATTCTGCTGAGTAATTATTTAAACAGCAGATCTCAGTAACATTTATCCTCAGCTTATCCCATTGGGTTGGATTGATTTCTATCTAGGGGGTTCAGAAGCTGCTGGTTCAGGGTCTGATTTGGTTCTGCATTTTGCACACGTGTCTATATTGTAAAATATAGTTTGTGTGATTAGATTAATTTTCATCAGCGCTTATTGTAATATTAACAGCACACTCCACGTCCATCTAAAATCACATTACCTAGGTCTCAAGATGGTAATATTTTTGGTTCATTTTAAAACCGTGGAAGGGCAAAATAAAATAGGGTGGTGTTCCATAGTCGATATCATTAGTGGGAAATGAAATATTTGAAATAAATAAAGCTCAGTTTCATCAATGCTTTTTACCCCCTTTTTTCTCTGTCATCAGTCAAATGTCAGTGACAAAAACTCTCGTCTTTCATACTAGGTTCAGTGTTAAAAGTACAGGGGTGGGGGGAAAAAGCAATATATTGCATGAAGGATTCTTAGATAGGAATGCAAAGGTACAGGTTATCCATGGTTTGGTACATATTATGGTTCTTGAGTCACGGTTCACAAAATGATATGGTTTTGATGCAAAGGACGGCTGTTTGTTGAAATATAACTACATATGGAAATAGGTTTGTCTGTTTCTAATGTTTCATACTTTCATGTATCGTGTACGTTGGAATGAGCGGGTGCAGAAGGTGCCATTCTTAATTACCGTATTGGCTGAATACCATGAAGATGAATACAGAAAAATTCAGAAGAAGGAAGTCAATAATAAACAGTGACAACAGAGGAGGTTTTAATAATGTAGATACCAGTGATATAAACGACCCGCAACCGACCATTTTTTTTTTAAATTAACTAACCCGCAATAAATAGATTTGAAAAGGACGCACCCGACCGGCTTCTTGACCTGCATTTTTAAAAAGTAGTCAATGGTCTTTATGAACATCACATGACCTTACTCACATACATACATTTAGTTCTGTGTTAAAACTCCATGGCATTGCTTGTAAGTTAATATGCTGAGAAAAATATGCTTGTCTTGCTTAATCATTCAAAAGTTATCAACGCGCAGCATCTAAACCAGGGGTCGACAATCTCTAACACCCAAAGAGACATTTGAACCCGGTTTCCACGGAAAACAAAACACTGGGAGCCACTCATTATCTTTAAAACTCTCAGTGAATGTGTCCCAAACATTACTTTTTTGTTTGTACGTTTCTGGAGCTTTCACTCTCCCAACTTTATTTTCTCTCTTTCCCCCTCCATACCGTAGCATACTGATGACGTTGTACGTCACCTTCATGAAAATTCAGTTAATAAAGTGTATGCATTAAAATTAGAAAATTTTACCTGATATATAAATTACAATGACTTACGAGGTTATTTTAATGTTTAACTCAAACGACCCGAGCGACTGCAACCCGAATATAATTAAAAGTATTTTTCAATGATTATCATTATGAACATTTTTCAATGGTGGGTGACCGCAAGCACCCGCTCAGTTTGGGTCAGCCCGCGCATCACTGGTAGATACTAATATGTTGTGTGTGTGTGTGTGTGTGTGTGTGTGTGTGAGCATATGTATAAGTTTGTAACATGACTACCTCCTCCTCCCTGTCATGCAGTTTTATTATACTGTATTTTCTTATTTCCTGGGTGTTTAAACTGTTCTCATGGGGTTCTTACATAAGGCTTTATGCACTGTTATACATGTATATCGATATTTTATGTGTGCGTGTGTAGTTTTTAGAAGTTTTATACACTTTTGTTTGTCTTGTATTGTCTTATTTGGGAGTGACCGCATACAATTTCCTGTGTTCTGCACAAAAGGCAAATACACTTCTTAAATCATGAATTTTAAAATTAAGAAGACTAGTTGGAAGTAGAAGGACTGCTCTGCATCTGGCTCAAGTCAGGCTCTGCTGCGTCTGGCTCTAGATGGACCACATCCTGCTTTAGACGGGCTCCAAAACAATGACAGTAGAAATCCATAAGTCAGCCATTTCCCAAAGCTCTAATGTAAACATGAGTTGTCCAGAAATACCATTTGAAAATGACAAATGAGCTGTACCACGGTACATGCTCATACCAAATCGCGTGGGACGTATCATTCTCAAGCCACTGGACTCTGCCAAATATTGTTCCATTCTCAAAAAACCCACACTGGCACTGTTCCACTCGGGTCAAAATTGAAACTACAAAATAATGAAACGAACAAACTACAAAAACATCTAGCTACTGATGGTGTAGTTGTTCATTGCTCTACAATCCAGTGTACTTTGTACCATGAAAAACTTGTTGGAAGGGTGATGCACAAAAAGCCTTTCCTGAGTGTTTGCCACAAGAAGAACCACATGAGGTACAGTTTGCAATGGAACATCTGGACCAGCCAGACACATGTTTGGAAAAAATACTGAGGTCAGATGACACTAAGAGATAATTATTTGGTCACAACAAGAGGAGGTATGCATGGCTAAAAAAAACTACACTGAACTGCATGAGAAGAACTTATTGGTTAGAGTGAAATTTGGTGGAGGGTCTTTGGTGTTACAGGGCTGTGTGGCTGGCACAGGTACTGGGATGAATTCCCACAAATTCATGAATGCATGAATTCCTCTTAATATCAGCAGATTCTTGACAAGAATATTCAGCAATCAGTCACAAAGTTGAAGGTATGCTAAGGTTGGATTTTTCAACAGGACAATGATTCAAAGCACTGTTTAAAATACACCAAGGAATTCATGGAGGAGCACAAATAAAATTTTCTGGAATGGCCATCCCAGTCCCCAGACCTTAACATCATTGAAAACATAGGGATTGATTTAAAGCAGGAAACCCAGCTGAACTAGAGGTGTTCTGTATGGAGGAATGAGCTGAAATATCACCAACCAGACCTCAGGGACTTGTCTGTGGATATAGGAGGTGTTATTCCTGCAAAAGGAGGCTCTACTACTAAATACTAATTGAATTATTTACAGTATTTGGGGTGCAAATTTATGCACATAGCTATTTTTGTTTAAATGCACATAAAAATATTTCTGTTGGACCAATAAAAACTATTTCACTACTTAAATGTTTCCATTTCCATAAGGTATAACCTATATTAAAATGCAGTTGCTGCTTCAAAAGTTCAGCGAAAGACATAGCAATACATAGATTTTTCTAAGGTGTGCCCAAACTTTTTCACATGACTGTGTGTGTGTGTGTGTGTGTGTGTGTGTGTGTGTGTGTGTGCGTGCGCGCATGCGTGTATGTAATTAATCTCGCCCAACATTGGTTGGGAGAGATTATTGTAATAGGTGTGTGTGTGTGTGTGTATGTCTGTCTGTGTGTGTCCGCAGACATATCATGCCATAACTCAATGAATGCTTGCGATATCACCATGAAATTACATGGGTATATACATATAGCTATTCCGCATTAGATGCAATGCTCCATGTGAGTAAAGGTTAAAGGTTAATCAACTAAAAGGTCAAAATCCCATTATCAGTTGTAACTCAAGAACAGAGGGTCACAGAACTTTCAGATTGGGACCAAACAATGTGAAATGAAGATTTCTATGCTTCTCATAATTGGTGTTGACAACTACGACCAATAGTTTTTGAGATCTCTGGAGGTCAAAGGTGACATTTCACAAAATTAACTTGTGTAACACTGTGTGTGTCAAGCATAGACATATCACGCTATAACTTAATCAATGCTGGATATATTATTATATTACACGCACTGACGCATATATACATAATAACGAAATTATCAATATTGCAAAAAGTCAAAGGCCAAAATCGCATTATTGGCTGTAATTCAAGGACAGGTTTTCATAAAAACTTGAGATTGGCACAAAATCAGGGCGAGATTAGGCATTCTCTGAATACTTGTTTATCAATTTGTTTGTTTTTTTTGCTTTTTGAGTCCATCTGAAACGGATAAACCCAGTCCACCCAATCCATTATACACCTTACGCTGCATGGTAAAGCTCTCCACACTAAGTATGCAGCACCAAGTCTGTGGATAAATGGAAGGTGGAACACAAGTGCATTAGAGATGGTTTAATATCTTTTTAGCATGGTTAACCTGCAGGCAAGTGGATGTCAAAGTGTCTTGAGTGACTACACTTGTTTCACTGACTTTGGCCATGCTATCCAGGATAATTATAACATCAGCGTTGATGCAGGAAGCTGACCTCATGCTGCCACAACCCACCACATCTAAGCTGACATCCTCCACTGGACAGTTCACTGCCAGCGCAGGCTTGACAGTAAGACGACATGTTAGCTTCTCCAAGTGTGCATCAAACTGCACAACAGGCATACTGCCCAGCTGAAAACCCTGGATAAACTGCAAAAAAAAAAAAAAAAATTAAAGCATTAAGCATTAAATGGACTGTTCCTTTGCACTCTATTTCAATTTATTTCAACCTTCTTTGGCATACTCTCAGAATGTGATTCATCCTGCTGTGCTGACCTGACCCTGGTCGATATCAATGGAACCAGATAGATGCTGAACATAAAAGGCGTACCAATATCAAATGAATGGTGGGCTTAAGAGCAGGCTTTTTTTTTCCCCCCTTTTTTGACCATTTCCATTAAACCTCTCATACACCAGCCTAAAAGTGTTGTCTGGATGTCCATTGGGAGTTTAGACTGACAATATTTTTCATTATTGGAACGCTACATTTTCTTTAACGTCGTAATAATTCTTCTTTAATTAAGCCTGACACATACAAAACAATGTATTTTACGCATCACAACCAGCGTATAGTTTGCATATTGGATTGCTTCTTACAGGTATAGTGGCGAGAAGCAGCTAGAAATCAAGTGTGAATGTTGGTAATACTCTGAAGACTTTTAATTGATGTTCAAGTTGACTGTTTTCTGTTAGATGGGTAATTAACTGATTAATTATTTTTAACTAACTTATCATTTTCTGAATCATTAAGCAAATAGCAAATAGCTCTTTCTGGGTTGAAGCTACAGTGTCACATGGGCTGTTTGGAAGAGAGAGAAAAAGCCTGTCAGAGAAAATCAATCAGTGTCACTTTAATGTGAGATTTATCCAACAGAGAAACACATACAAGGATGGGGAAAAAAACAAACATGTGATTTAATAAGATTAAACTGGTAGCATAATATATTGTGATATGAAAGAATAAATGCAATAAATTACATCTGTTCTTTCCATTCACATTGTATTATGAGTATTATTTTTAGGTTAATGTAAAGCAGTCTACCGAGAAATGTAAACATATAAAAAATGCTGCTTAATTTCCTAATCACAGGCACAGAAGTCGACCATATTTTCCCCCTATTAACCATAACATCCATTGTCTCAAAAATACAGCCTTTTCTGTTATAAGTGCACACTTTTCTGTTTCCTGTATGAACACACATATGCCTCAAGGCTCATGGGGAAGCAAATACAACAGTATAAAGTCACAGCAAGGCCAAACCTCAGCCTCGGTGGTATTGTGTGCTCTCTGAATAGTTACTATTTTCCTATAGACCTGTGTATAGAAATCATATACATTATTTCCTTGACTTCATAGTTCAGGCAGAAATGAGGCATGGTAAAAAAGGACTAAGATAAAAGATGGAGGCAAGAGAAAAAGCCAGTTAAGTAGAGAGAAACATGTTTTATTCTGTTTAAGACATGTAATATTTGTTCTGGTTCATTTTAAAACATTGCCTGTATTTACCGCTTTAAAAAGTACATTGCAATACATGACAAATCATTTGTTAGTGTTATTTGTGCCTGCTGCATGGCTGAAGACCACAAACTGCCACATGAAAACTGCCCTTTTTTTCTCCGAAAAAAGTATTTTTTTCCCTTATCTATGTATTATTTATAAATGTTGCACAATAGCTATTTTTTGTTGACATTTTTTAGTGATATAACTATGTACAAATAACATTCTACAAGAAAGCAAGATTTTTTTTTTTGTTTTCTCTCTTCAGCTATTTGATACCTTTTAATTGCACACTTTTTTAATGTTGTTCCAAAGTATCAAGAATTGAGTATTATGGGATGCAATGTCAAATCAAAGTACTTTATGCATCATTGACAGATGAAGCAGCTCCACACAAGTGATAAAATTATACAATTATACCTGGAACTAAATTACATTATTGAATATTTCGCAACAGTATATGAAACTATCAAGTAATAATAAATAACTCTCACTGAATAGCCAAAACGCCCAATAAATAATGAACTGAATTTCTCATTGTGGATAAATTAAGTTCATCTTATCTTCAAACTGTAAGTTTTGTATTTACAATGAATAGCATCCACTAATAAGAAAAGTACTCAAGAGTGAGCACAGACTCCGCTAAGGCAGATCACCCCCCCCACACACACACACAAACTTTTTCAGTTGTTCCTTTTGCCAGTATTAACATTTCTTGAAAATTTCAGCCAAGTCCATCCATAACTCTTTAAGTTATTTTGCTAACAAACAAACAAACAAACAAACAAACAAACAAACAAACAAACGCTGGTGAGGAGGAGTAAATATGTAGATCAGTCTCAAGAGACAACAAATTAACTATATACATTTCCGTCACCAGTTAGAGAGCTGTTGCATGTTCACTTTTAAATAAGTAAAACTTCACCTGTTTTGTTTTGAATGTGAGTGCATTCGGCAAACATCTCTCATTATAGAAAACAATCAGGAGGAATGGAGAAATTCACCAAATAGAATTTTCCGCCAGTTAAAAACCTCACAGTGAAGTCAGAAGTCAAAAACATAGCATCACTCAACACGTAAGTATGAACTGTGAATGAAACGGTGTGGTTTCAAAGGTACTGTGACTCACACGCTAAACAAGAGAAATCTGATAGGAGGCACCGAGAGCGAGAGAGAAACAGAGGTGACTCAGCCAGTAAAACAACTGTGTTGTCAGATGTACCCAGGTATCAGCTGACGGTGTGTGTTGTGTGCATGTGCGTGCACTGGGAGGATGGAAGCACATGGACAGATAACACTTCACTGCTTGTTTATCGACTTTCCATTACGTTTAAGACGAGCTGTTTACATGTTAACACTGAGCCACCATGCTGCCTTCTTCCAGGTCATGCATCTATGTGAAGATGTGGGTGTTAGTAATTTAAGCTTAATCTGTGTTTTTGTGTGCGTGACCTGTGTGTTATTGTGTGGCAACCTCTGTGAGAAACAGTGAAGGCTACATGCAGTATGAACGTTTGTCCAGCCGGTCTGTCGAAGGACAGTTAGAGGGTTAACGACAATTGCTTATCAATGGAATGTGAAAAAGCAGAGCAGGAACATACAGAACAATCGACAAGTTCATTTATCTGCTTTAAAACTGTACACATTCAGTTTTGTGAGAATGATCTGCACTGCTGGATTATATTTTCATCAAAATTGTATATAGCCTCAGGCAATGTTTTATGAGGACCGGGGAACAGTCTGAGGCCAAGTTGGGGATCCACGCCCCAAACATCAAGAAGAAATACATGAGCTATAAAGTAGCAATCACCCCTGAGCAACAAATGATAATGTTTTAAGAGAAAATCAGTCTCTTAAGAAACCATACCACATCTGCATCTGTTGGTCTAAATAACATATCCTATATATTATATGAATAATGGAAAATAAATCTGTTTCACAGATTAAGCATTATGTATGAAAAGACTGTATAGCTGTATATGAACTACAGTTTAATGATGTACTTTTAGCTAAAGCTAAACTTCACTTGCACGTGAGTAAAGCACAGGATCTTTTCTCACACTTGTGTTTAACTAAGATTTGTTTAACAGAGAGGAATATTAGTGCATCCTTAAAGTATATGCATAGAAAGTTTTACCAACTGAGAGAAGTGAGACAATTCAAACATAGCCTCAGGTCTTTAGGAACACACATAACCTTGAAGTGTATGACTAAAACCCACATTAAAGCCTTTCAGTGATACCAATGTAAAAAGACAGCCTATAGTCTGTTGGGTAACAATAACAATGACTCATTGCTGTTTACTGCTTGAATAACTACAAATGTGTTGAAAAAACACAAGCAGATCATGACACCCCCCCCCCCCCCCAAAAAAAAAAAAAACAAAAAAAAAAAACATGTTGATGTTGAGTTTTCTATTTTAATTATATATAGTGAATGATATTATACTAGAAGTGTGCTTCAAGGAAAGGAAAAGAACACTTCTCTAAATTATTCTGGCAGGGCGTGTATATGGGCTGGGCTGTTTTGCCACCTGCTCTTTGTGATCACTGTGAGGTTTAGAGTTTCACTGCTGCTCTGACATGTTTTAGGACACATGCACACACTTACATAAGTGTCAATACGCTTTGCCCATCTTGTGTTTTTCCCCTCCGTAACTCCCAATAATTATAGTCAAGTTGAACACATCCTGTGTGTGAGTCTGCGTAGGTGTATGTGTGGATTTGGTTTGAGGGAAGGAAATAAAGTATAATCCACAGGAAGTGTCAATAAGACAAGGATGTGTCAAGAACTGCCAAGAGCGTTATCCACAAACCATTTCCATTGCACACACACACACACACACGCACAGACACTGCAGTTTAAGCTTGTTGATAAGTTAATGACTCGTTGTTAGCCGATTTCCTGTCGTTTCAGTAGAGTCTTTTCACAATGCAACACTTATTAACACAGGCAGGTGTGGAGGCAGGAAGGCTCCTTCCTTCTGCCACTCCTTTGAGGACTAAATTACCCCAGTATATAAACACATACATCAACAAGCAGCTTAAATAAACAGCATCTACAAAAGTTAAGGTATCCTTCATTGATTGATCCCTGCAGGGAAATGTCTTCTCGGTGTGTACTTTGGTCAAGGGCATCAGCAACAGAATTAACCTAACATATATGTTTTTCTAAAGCAAGAGAAAGTAGAGGACCCTGAGGAAAAGCATTCAAACGTGGCGAAAACTTCCTAAGTCCACAGAGGAAGACCCTGCAGGGATGTAAAGTTAACTTTTATTGTCCCCCAAGGGACATTCAACCCACCCTAGTACATATATTAGGAACTCTGGGCTGCTACCGAAGGTGCCTGGGGAGTCCACAACTTTCCCACTACCTTGGTCAAGGGCACTGACAAGGGAATTAACCTAGCATATATCTTTTCGATCACACGAGATGCTACAGAACCCACAGTATACCGGCATAGCATGTTGAGAACATATCAACAACAAGGAAAAGTTTGCTCTTAAGTGAGCATCACATTTCTGTGAGACAATATTAACACTATGTAACTTTGAAGCCCGCAATGCAACAAGGAATGTAAAAAACATTGAAAATAACTGTAAATGTAGACCATAAAAAGGCACCAAACAGAACCAACTTGTGCTGCGTTTTCACTACATGGTACCAGCTCACCTCGACTTCACTTTTTGCATTTCTATTATGAAAAAGGACATGGTACTAGTTTTTTGGTATTATCACCACCGAGGTTCCATGTAATACTAAAACGTAACATGTAAAATCTGTAGAGCGCTAATTGATCAGTTGTCTCTGATCCGCCATTTTACAAAAACAGACACGGAGGTTGACAAGTATCATTAGGTTAATCCATATGACAGCCACAAAACTACATCATGGTCAGTCGAGGAGATTCGGCCCTTATTGGCCGACGTAAAAATTCAGATGAGACACTGCACAGTGAGCGAGTTTATCAGCATCTCTGAGCAGATGATATGGAAGTGACGTGCTGCATCGCTATGACATCCTGGTGACTGTATAGTCAGTACTATCCTGTAATGGAAACGGTCTCCAGGAATAGTATGTCCTAGCTGAGTCAATTTGAGTCGAGCTAATTCCATGTAGTGGACATGTGGCAATACATGATAGGGTACATGACAGACCAAAATGACAACACGAAAGGGTTCCCTCAGGATTCTTCACAAAAAACATTCCAAGAGATGTCACTTGGTTCCAAAAAAGTTGTCAACTGATAAAAACAAAGTTACGTAACAGCAGTGAACAGACTGGCTTTTCATGACTAAAAAACATCTGTGATGTCAAATTCAACACAGATTTCCAAGTATTCTCAAACGCTGAGGCCAGCTCATTGTTGACACCCAACTCCGTTACTCTGTTAAAGGCCAAGTTAGACATGCTTTTATCCAGATGTTCTGTGTAGTGCTCATGGAAAATATCGATGTGAAAAACTAACTGATGAGTGAATGGTGATACTTCAGTGTGTTCCTGTAAAACAATCTGTTGGCTGTACACGTTTATTTGTATGTGCTTGATTGAACACTGCTTCAGTTGTTTTACCTGCTGAATCATCAGCTGTTATGAAAAGAAGCAGTGAAAGGAGGGGTGAAATGTTGACAAGTCCCGCCGGTGTGGCGGGTTATCGCGGCAAACTCATCTCACTGCTCTGCCTTCCCGCCTGTTTTGTCCTCTCTTTTTCTCGCTCACTTGTCTGATGTGTTTATCAGTTTTTTTTCCTGTCACCTGCCAGCCACTGTTTGAGTGAAACATTAACCCGAGCTGATACCTTAAACCTTTGAGCATGCAAGAGTGTGTGTGTGTGTGTAAACTGATGAAGGTATGTCTTCAACAACAAATTAGTAACAGACTGTCTCCACAGTGCACACACAAGCTGTGGAGTCACGCTACTGGGGCATGTGTCCTGCCATAACTCACAGAGGTTTGATATTACTCTGTCACTCCTGGTGACTAATAAAGATGACTAAGACGTTTAGACACACACGCTCACACAGTCAGCACAAAAACAAAACCGTCTCGGAGCCATTTGTTTGGAAAGAACCAGTCGCCTCACTTAAGACAGACTGAGACATGTACACAGACAGAGTTTATTTTCAACACGTTATGTCAACAGTCAGGCCATCACCCTTCAGAATTGCAACATAATAATGTAGAGAGTCTAGGTTCCACTTATAGAACTGAATAATGGTTTGTAAATTATAAATGTATAAGATAATTCTGTTGACACAATCTGTACTAAATATAATTTTTGTTTGGACTGATGGACTTTGGTTGCCCACACGTTCAGTCAGAAATTGAAGTGAGAATCTTTTTGATGTTCAAAATTGTATCAAGTTTTAGGTTTATGTGATTTTAGTTTTTTTA
Source organism: Siphamia tubifer (assembly GCA_020466265.1). Lineage (NCBI taxonomy): Eukaryota > Metazoa > Chordata > Actinopteri > Kurtiformes > Apogonidae > Siphamia > Siphamia tubifer. Next base: position 34,546,952 of record CM035798.1, on the reverse strand, counting down.
TGCTTTGGGTTGTTTTAGATAGTTTTACACTATGTAAAGGACACTGAATTGACTTGCTGTTGAAAGCTGCACAAACAATATCTTTGCCTTAACTTGACCCTAAACTAGTGTGAATCTGATACGATCTACGTCTCCTTCACAACCAATAAGAATTCAGCATGAAGTGGCACATTAATCATCATGACACAAAAGTTCATGGGGCTAAAAATACTCATCTCAAGTGTCTTTGCAAAAGAGTCTGTGTTTTCCTAGTTTGCGACCAAATACTCATTCTACTCTTAATAAATATATAAACTGGGGCCAACTATAACAGCACAGAAAGATGACAAACACTCTAGTGTGAAATTTAGTAAATGTTATCATTGCAGTCTGCATACAGACCATACCCACCTTTACTAAATCCATGTCACACAATATAGCTGTTGATAAACTTATAAAACAAGAATACATAAAGATTAACACTGATAATCTAGCTATAACTCAGCGAATCGCTGTCTGTAGTGTGTCCTGTTTGTCTGTGGAACACCTAACACCTGCACAACTGCACCAAATGATCTGAAATTTGGAGGACTGACTTTCCAGGACTATGGCGGATTGCAGTGCACAGTTTCTCACCATTACGACATACAACAATGAAGATGTTAAACTAATTTCATTGCTCTTTCTAACTTTGTCACTCTGAGGATCCCGCCCTCTGATTTGGCTACAGTTTCACCTGGCTTCCCCCCACCAAAAAAACCCCCCCAAAAAAACAGCGATTCTGTCATTCTCACTCACACACAGAAAGCGAGAGAGAGAGAGAGAGAGAGAGAGAGAGAGAGAGAGAGAGAGAGAGAGAGAGAGAGAGAGAGAGAGAGAGAGAGAGAGACAGAGAGAGAAAGAGAGAGAGAGAGATCAATATTTCGGTACCAAACACATACAGCTGGCTGTTTAATTTTGCACCGTCTCTCCACTGTTAAACAGAAACAGTGGAGAGGCTGCGGCAGTGCGCAGACACACATGGCACAGTAGTGCAGACAGTGACATGGTGGACCGTGCGGTTACAGTTCACAAGACGTTTTTGATGCTTCCATATGCTACAGGTGTTAAATATATTTACATGTAAAGGCTGGAATATAATTAAGCACCTCATGACACAGTGTTTACTAAAGCCTCTGTGAAGAGCTAAGTAGCCTAGCACTGTGCTAATATCACTAGCCTAGCGCTGTGCTAATAGCACACTTGGAAATGACAGACCCAAGAGATAAATGTTCAGTCCACCTAATGTGCAGATACTGGACCATGACCATGTATGTGAATTCCTCAATTGGTGACATGAGATGTGGTGCTAGCTTAATAATAACAGGTTAATAATAATAATAATAATAATAATAATAATAATAATAATAATAATAATAATAATAATAATAATGATGATGATAATAGCTTACATTTCACATTTTCTACGGTCTCTACACTAGTATTATATAAAAGATCCAAACATTAGCTTTGAAACAACTGCTTTAAACAGCTGCACAATTAAAAACACACCAGGTGATAAAATGTTCCATTTACTTCATAGATAAGAGCCAGTGCCTTTAAAAAAACACTATTATTGGGCTGATAGGTTCAGAGACCACCCAGACACACGGCTGTCTCTGATGCAGTGTTTGCGCCTACACTGATAATCTTAGAATAAAATGTCTTCTGGGCGAGAGAAAAAAGACAATACTTGTGTAATAGCATTTTCTCTCAGGTCCTTTATTGGTAAACATCAAAACAAAATAAAACAAAACCACAATAATTGCGCTCCATTAAATGAAGTCAGCTGCAGCCATAGGAAAGTTTCTGCAGGCTAAAACGGGGTCAACAGGTTGAATGTTTAAAAGAGAGAGCAAGAGTAAAAGAATGGTGGAGGCTTTGAGTACGTTAGGATTATGGTAAAGGTCGGAGTAGTTTTATGCACTTACAACTATGCATTAACATACATGGGGTGTACATAAACACTTTAAAAAGCTTTTTAAACACCAATTAAAGTGAGCACGGAGAAGCTGAAAGTGGATATTATGCGGGGGGTCCGAGCTTCCCAGAGGTCAAGCTGTGGGTCAAGGGTCATGGTAGCATATAGCAGTAGGCATTGTAAGGATTACTCACCTGTTTACCATTCCACACACTTACTCCTCCACATCTGTAAACCCTAAACGCAGCTGTGTGTGTGCTAACCCTAACCCTGAATGATGTCGCCTGCGCTCCACTTGTAGCACAATTATTACTTTTAATAATCACATCGCTCTTTCAAAATGATAATATTTCAAAAGGAAAAAAAATATGTATTTTGGTTTTAAAAGCAAACAGGTATGTGTGTCAGTTTTTTCACTTGAGAGAACTGCCTCCATCGGCCGAGACAGATGAGACTTTTAACCCCTGACCTAAGTGGAAACCAACCCACCACCTTACAAGGAACCGCACGTGAAGGCTTCGTATCCCCTAACCCTTCCCCCATCATTCATCCTCACATCTCTGCTTTCTTGTAACGTGATGGCTTCCAACCCAGCCTTCTTCCCTTTGACCCTTCTAACCCCCAAGTTATACAGTCAGACGCCCGGATTTGTCTCCTGTGCTCATATGACCAATCCTCGACTCGCGGAGCATCGCTGTTCTTTCTGAGCATTTCATCTTTGGCCCCAGTGGTTCAGACACACTTAATCCTCCACAGTAGTTCAGGGAAAAGAAAAAAAGAAAAAAAACCTCAAGCCTGATATTACAGCAAACTATGACACAACTGTGGAGAATCCTCTGACCACTTTCTCTCGCTCCGTAACAGCCTTATTCCACTGTAACAGGATTTTCTCTATACATTATTGCATAAAGACTCAGAATTCATTATGTGATTTTAATTGATAGCAGCAGAGAGAAAAGGGAAAAAGAGTGAAGAAAATATGGTCTGTGTTGGCAGACGGAAACACATTAACCATTTTAATGAAATAATTGTTCTACTGATTGTTAGAATTATGCACAGCGGGGAAATAAATCAGTTACAACAACTTGGATAAATTAGGTATTATGTCACTTAAAAGAGACGAAATTTAATGCAAATTTTCTCTGTGGATGAATTGGGGAAAAAGTGTACCAGGGTTAAATACGAAAGCAGAGGACAATGGAGTAATAACAAAATAATGTTATAAACCTGAAAATGGAATAATAAATCTCACGCTGTGTAAAAGACAGACACTAAATATGATACTGGCTGGAAAAGAATTGCCATTTTAAAACACATTTTACTTCTTAAATACTAATCTACATGGGTACCCCCCTCCCTCACTGTGTCATTCTCAATGATCACAAGCATCAGCCCTTCTTTAATAATGACACCGGTATTAAGCAAGAGAAGCAGAGAATTGATTTTCCTTCCACCAGTTCATCTACACGTTTCAATGGTTAAAAGGGTCAGAGAGGTCCTCATTTGCCATTAGATTTGATCAGTGTGAACGAGCTCCCTCTGACAGATTATTTGGGCATTCAACCTTCAAGAGACCTCCAAACTCATTGTGTGTTCCACTGTCGAAGCAATCAAATTGTTCAGACAACCTGTCGTATGAGCACCCGAGTGAAGAATTCTGTTTCTCCTTATTTCCCCAGAGGAAAGTGATTGCTTCTTTTCTTCTGCAGAAATAAACATACTCAATAAGAGGCAGATAGATTTCCTTTATTTACTTTCTGCAGAATATTCTGCAGTTATTGATTTATGTTCAGAGTCTAATCAGTAGTTTGAAAAGTATGGTGTTTCGTTGCTTGCTGTTATAGTTGGATTTTTATTGAGGTGATGACATGTTGTGCTGCTTCACACTAAACTTACCAAACTTCTCACGCACCCTTAAAGCTTCATGGACACGAATGCAATATGCAATTTTCAACATCTTTTGTCAGATTATGCGCTTTTGGGTATTATGTTTTTTTTTTTTTCCAGGTGTAAATCTACAAGCATGGCCTTGTTTTGGAGCCAAGTGACTCTACTAACATAATGCTGGTGTTTGTTCAGATTTGCTTTCAAAGTGCAGAATGTGAAGGAAACCTTGACACCGCACTTTCAGAATGTGGCACTTAATTGTTGCCTCACGATCATCGAGGAGTTTAACATCATCAACGGTAAAAGAAGTCAAAGAGGGAGGTCTAGTTGTCCGTGTGCTTATTTACTCTGATAAGGAAGGCCAGAGGCATCTGACCCCTCATGAACTCGGCAGCGGTGGTGGCTTTAAGCTGCTTGTAAAGCAAAATACATTTGTCTTCTACTATGTGTGTGTCAGACAGATAAGCCTGAACCTCACGCATACCTGCACAAGGTTGTCTCATTCTTAAGGTCAACTTCATCTGACTTAACAAAAAAGTGATTGCGAGACGTTCACAGTCTTAACTTAATGTTCTCTCTCTCACACAGGCCCTTTCCTCTCACCTCTGATTGTTCAGGTACAGATGAAAACATTACTGAAAAGGAGAGTGAATCAGTAAAAGCACTTTATGACTTGCTGTTATGCACACAAAGACCATTTTGTGAGGAGAAGAGGAAGCCATATAGGGTAACAGAGATCAATATGTGACAGAAAGAAAAGGACATAAATTAATGATAAAAAGTAGGTGTAGTGACAAAGTGGAAACACGTTGCTTCATGTGTATCAATGAATTTTGTCTCTTTGCTGTGCATCATTAGGGTTTGTTTTGAAATATGTATTTATAAAGTAAAAATGTACATATTATATATAGATATTCCAGTATCAGTATTAAAAACTAATTTATTTAAGATTGCTTTTAATGTTTAATATATTTATTCTGACTGCTTTTTAATGAGTACATGCTTCATTTCCCAATGTTTGTTTTTATTGTAGCTTGTGTTTATTGTGTTGTATTTCAACGAGTCTTTGAGTACCATGAAGAACACTATACAAATAAAATCTATTATTACCTCTGCCAAGGAGGTATTAAATTCGAGTCCATTTATTTGTTTGTTTGTTTGTTAGTTTACTTATATACTTGACCAAATATTGATTTGGTCGAGTATGTTTATAAGCAGCATTTGCTTGTGTGTGTCTGTTTGCACTCTAGTGACCACATTTCTGGAGCAAATTGGCTGTAATTTTATGAGAACTTAGGTCCATGTAACCTGCTGTATGGGATCTATTTACGTGGATCTAGGTCAAAGCTCAAGGTCAATCAAAATATTAAAAAATTGGTCAGTGTCCAGTACTCTTAACAGTTTTAATGCGAATGATTTCAAACGTCTTGGGTATAACTAGATCTGATATAGGGTACATCACGCTGAATATTAGACTTCATAGACTTGACCTTCATGGTCAGCGCCCTAGGTCATAGTTGATCAAATATTGACCATTTTGTTGTTCGCACTCTTGTGTCAGCAATTTTTAACGAATCATTCCGAAATGTGGTGTGTAGAAGGAGACAGACATAAGGAAGAAACAGACTGAATTTCATCCTATTCAACTGACGATTTCTGTCCGTTTTGACGGCATACTAAATTTTCACAACTTTACGCACTCTAGTGTCAACAATTCTTAATGAATCATTCTGAAATTTGGTGTGTACAAGGACACCGATAGACGGAAGACACGAACAGAATCTTAGCCGATCTGGTCAAGTATCGTGCTACGCACAACTTCTAGTTTGTCTGTCAGCAGGCTTACGCAAAAATTTTTTTTTCATTTTTATACATTTTTCTAACATTTTCAGGATATGTTGGGAGTGTCGCAATGAACAAATGATTAAATGTTGGTGATGATGTGGAAGAGATCCTGGATTCTGGATCACTTCGATATGCATTCTCCATTTACCACAATGTAAAATTTCAATGTGATCCAGAATCTCTTCTGGATCACCACCACATCCTGAAAATTCTATCAAAATCCAGACAAACAAACAAATAGACCCAAATTTAATACCTCCTTGCTTTTCCTATAATTATTATTATTATCATTATTATTATTATTATTGTTGTTATCGTCTGACAATGAAACAGTCAACATCATGAGAGTCATGCTGTTCCCTAATAAACATCGTTATATTTGCTGCTTCATTCTCTTATGCTAATCATCTTATAGTTTCTAACTTGTGTATGTTTGGCTTCCCTTCCTTACATTCATGTCACACGTGCATACTCCAGCGCTCTGTCACATACTCAAACACACTATTATAGCCACAGTGGGTGTGTTCTTTGGCTTGTCAGAAACCCTGGACGCTCTCCCAGACCCTGAACTGCACCCCAGCCATTACTGCTACAGCCAAATGGGTCAGACCACTGGATGTGTGCTGGTATTGATTTCACATAACAAACACCACTAAGTGTGTGATTTAGTGCGAACGTGTGTATGTAGCAGAAGCCAGAAATCAAATGACCGTGCACGCAGTAAACAAAGGTACACACAAGAGGGTAGCCAGACAGGTTATGTAAACAAGGCGCCAGGTTTGTCTCTAGGTGTGTTTGGACTTTTTGTGTCCACTGTGACTATTTCTGCTGGATCAGTGTACCTGTGTTTAAATTTCTATTGAACACATAATTCAGTTGCGATAGAGAACGAGGTCCTCACTTCAGGCGAAACGATCGCCTTCCAAGCACTGCAGAGGCACAAACAGATAAACATCTGAGTTTGTGTTTATAGCAGTATCACTCAACTTCTGAAAGCCTCTTCAGGGGAAACTTAAAAGGAGAGATTAAAAGGAATGGCTAAGCTTTCAGTTCTGGAGTAAAAGAAAAGGAAAACAGTCAACGTACGCACCTGTCATCTACACATAACATAGTTTTGAGGAAAAAAAGGGGATAAAAAAATAGATACAAACAAGTACTGGGTGCCAAAAAAACAACAACAGAGGAAACACTTAAAAAAGGTGTGTCAAATGTATGGCCTGCATCCCACCAAAGGTTCTGGGATAAATGTGTGGTGTGCAAAATTTCCAAAGAATATATATTTTAGTTCCAAACTTTCAAATTTGAACCAAATTATGCATGTTACTAAATGTTTTGTGCATACGTAAATCCCCTGTCATGTGTAGTGCAGATACTATAACTTATAAACTAAGATATTACATTGTTAAAATTGCACTGATTTTTCTAAATACATTTCAGGTTGTTCAAGTTATTCACAGTTATTTGTGAAAGGAGACTTTTTAAATGTGAACATTTTCACTATTTAATTTTACTTATTCCATGAAGAAGAAAAAAATTGGTGTCGTCATTATTTAAGCTTATTGTCATTATTTAAGCTACTATAATACTACTATGGGCTGTATGTGACCTCTGATCTATAATAACTTTCTCACCCCTGATTTGAAGGGAAAAAATCTGTTTCAAACTCATAGCATATCTGTAGTGCTGTGTCTGTCACTGATGGTGAACAACCAAAAGGAGGAATTGGGGAAAATAAAGCATAAAATCACCACCAGAGAAAGAGACACACAGAACAGAGAATAATGAACCATTGGGATGCATTGGATTTGGCCAAGTTTCTACACATGAATGAAATAATGTTAGCATAAGAGAAACCTTTCCAGTAAGTAAAAATTAATACATACTTGCTGTTACAATGAAGTGTTTTTCACTGTAAATTTCCAAGAAAAAACTACTTCAGAACCACTGCTCTAAAGCTCATTAAAGACGAAAGTACACATTAAATAACTGAACCAAAACTGTCATTGTACAAACGACAATAACGTAAGACTGAGCTGCCTGATGCCTAATATTTCTGCACCTTGTGTTTCAGGAATGCCACACAAGCTCATCAGTAGATTCAGATAAGAGATAAGACATGCTGAGGGTCATTATCACAGAGGTTCGACCAAGCTGTCATGCAGAGGGCCAAGTCGTAATTGAATAATCCATCCTTCACACAATCCCAAATCATGATGTTACCATCATAATGTCTGACTTCCTCGTTTCCGCTCATCAGGATGCCACTATACACATGGTACCACATTATGTCCAAACAAGATGATCTTTGTGTCACACTTGCATCCTGTGATCTCATAAAAGAAACATCAAAATACCACATGATGCCCTGCCAGTGTCACCAATCCAGCTGCTTGGAATGTTCACTTTTAAGACATGTATCTAACTAACAACAACTACTTGTATGTGTAATTTTCTACGAAACCAATGATGTAAAGATACACAAGCCTTAAAACCTTTGCCCATGACCTGAATTTATCAGATTTATAATTTATTTTTAAAACCTATGGCTTGAATGTTGACCTACATGAACCAACTACATGAAATGCACCGATTGCACACGAAGCTCATCTGCTTAAAGCAAAGTACGGGCTTTTAAAATGATTTTAATCTGCAATTCCGAAAGGCATGTATGTGAACATATAGATATTGTAATAGGGCTCTAGACCAATCAAATTCAGCAGACCACTGTTCTGGCATGTTCCAGAGACTCAGCATAAGAGTCTTATGATCATAGAAAAATTTGTAGAGAAAATCAATGTCTATTCTGTTTCGTGGGTTAGATGTTGAGCCTCACAAATCTCTTCTTATACTGTCAAACCAAATGGAGCAATAATAACTTATATTGTCATGTTAAAACATCCACGCAACTCATTTAATTACAGGGAATATTATTATTATTATTATTATTATTGACCAATACATTCCTGAACTTGTTGATATAAAAAGGGAATAAAGCTGTAGCCAAAAACATGGATGCCAAGAAATGATGACATTTATGGATGACATTTGCTGCGTTGTAAAAGTATATATGTGTGAATGAAAAGCAGAAAGATGTAAGACTTGGGAGGACAGTGTATTCGTCTACCTTTCTTTGAGGAAGTCCACCACTTGTCTGAAGTCATCAACACAATACTCTCTCTTCATGTCCATGAGGACACTGTCTGAGGCTGACTGCACAGGAACATGAAGGAAAGCGTAGACGCGAGGATGATTCAGGATCTTAGCCATCTCCTAATGACACAAGAGTGACAGGAAGTGAAAAGAACAGAGAGATGGAGAGAAAAAATAAATGAAGAGTGGTAGTTGTTAAATGTGTACAGAGGATTGTGGAAAAGTCTGGGGAAATTATGAGCACGAACTAAAACTAAAATAAATCCAACTGGAATCTATCAGACATCTAGAAGTGCCTGCTATATTACAGATATGTGATGTGTAATGAGAGAGCAAATATCTGTTATGATGAAAAGTCCCAAAATGAAAGGGCTGTGGCTTCTAATAATGGATATCTGTGAACAACAGAAATCGTGAATCTCAGGACGTCAATTTAACGTTGGATTATTTTTATTTTTTTATGCTCCTGTAAAGTTCACTCCAGACAAGCACGAAAACTGACAATTATGGTGGGGAATGAATGTCAGCTTAAAATAAATGTGGCTTCCATAAACATGCATGGATCTGTCCACAATCTTTTCACCTAAGAACATATTCAATAAATTGCAGCATTCCTTTATTTTACATTTCTCAGAGAAAAGAAAAGTAAAACTGAGAATTCATCATGAACCCACTAGGATTCATTGTGTACAGTCAAGGCTGCTTCAGTCAGAGTTCTTTATGTCGGTGAAAGTCAAGAGCTTTCTCCAAAGTGTATAGGCCTACATATAAGATCAAGCAGCTAAAAGGAGAAAAATAAATTATATGGAAGACACATGAACCCATAATCACCTCCATAAGGGTATCTGACCTCTTTTTGTTTTCTCTAAGAATTTCACAGTTGCTTGGAAATCTATAAAAATACAGAAAAAATCTACATTTAACCCAATACTCTTCTTACGGATCCAATTCTAATGAATTTAATCATGATTTAAAAAAATAATAATAATCATGTGTTCCTTGGGCCAGTATCATTTCCTCAAAATTTCAGCTAAATATGTCCATAACCTTTTGGGTTATGTTGCACACAGACAGGTAGACAAACAAAAGAAACAGATAAATGCCAGCAAAAACATAACTACGCCATTCCTTGATGGAGTTAAACATTTAAAGTAACCATGTCAAAGAGTACAGGCAATAGTTTAATTTTTTTTTTTTTTTTAGAGATGAAGACCTTCAGTGGCAAACAAGAAAATGAGACTAACTGGTGATTTTAATTTTTTTTTTTTTTTTACTAACACTTTGCGTTATATATTTTATTGTTCATTTGCTCACATTTTATTCGGAGCAATTACAAGACTGACATTTTTTTTTTTTAAATACACCACATTAATTAATAGATTTTTTTTTCCTTTTTATCTTTCTCTTCTATTTCCATAGGAAAAAAAATGGAGAGACCACAGATGTCAGATTTTTTCTGATGGACATAATCAGGATGCTATCATTACTATGCTAATCACCACAAGTAGGAGAGAGAGAAAAAGAGAGGGGAGGAAGAAATGATTTAATGATTTCCTACAAGAATGTGCTGATTGCAGTCCGTCTTCTCAATTAAGATCTATTGTAGAATGTTCCCTACTTCATATGCAGACACAAAAGCATATGTGTGCGTGCACACACACACACACACACACACGCAGACAAAGCTCAGTTGGAGTGCACCGCAGGGGGTTGACCACTGGAAGCTCCAAATTAGGAAGAATTAATTTGGTTGGAAAATGGAGCTTGATTGGTGACAGAAATCAGAGTGCTGTATGTGTGGGAGAGAAGTAAAAGAAAAGCATGCAAAGAAACATGCTTTTAGGTTTTTTTTTATGTTTTCAATGTGAATGAGGAGCAGATTGAATGACTGCATGCCTATGTGTGTGCACTTATGGCTTCCGTCGTTGATAATTATCCTCTATTTAATATAAATGTCTTAATGAGGGGTTTATTGGGTTTATCACTCTGTATGAAATCCATAGGTATAAATCTGCACCACAGGGAGACGCCATTATTGACATACCCTAAGATTACAATAAGACATAATAATAAAAATGTTTCATTTAATTCTGCGCACAACATTAAGTCACTTTTGAAAGCTCAAATTAATCTTTATTACACACATTTACTAACTATTTGACATTTCTCCATGTCACAAATGAAACTGGAAGGTGATAAAGCCACAGTAAAAACTCCTCAAACTGCTTTAAAACTGTACGTTCAAAAGCTGCAAAGTGCTGCTCAGGGGTCTCATCAGTCAGGATCCAAGCTTGACCAAATAGACAGTGCTAAAATGAGTCTACAACATACAACAGAATGACTATTCATTCACACAATCTATTTGTCATTTGTGTGTGACAGCGCTCAACCCATTCTCTGATGATCACAAACTACACTGATACGGATCTCTTGTTTCTGATCCCTGTGGAGTTGAGGCCTTTTCAGTGTCTGACTGCCGCTGACAGACAGTTTAGAGAGTCTGAAGTGAAAATGATGCTGTGATGAGGAAGATACACATCACTCGACTCTGCCTCGGAAATTAAAGTGGCTGAATGAAGTAAGCAGCTCAAAGCAGAATTTAGTCCGGTTAAATAAACCAATCATGAAGAAGGGCAAATGTTGTATTCCTTTTTTGTTTTTTCTTCCAGTCCTAGGAGTGTTTAAAGCAGTGTAATGCTGGTTCTTTCTTCTTCTGCCATTTTTTTCTTTCCTCCCACCAGGCATTTCTGTCTCATTCACACAAACAGACACACAACCCTTTCATCTTTGCTCGATCAGCTCCAACACACACACACACACACACACACACACACAAGAAAGGATCTATGTTAACAGGCTTAGCTCAATCTGATATGTACTCCCTCAAATCAGATACAAATGAATAGAGCATATAAAATAAGAGAGTACATAAAAAAAAGAGTTTAATTTCCTTCTTCCCAAAGACAAAGGGCAAATATGTCCTGCTAATTCTACTAACATTTTTAGGATGGCATATATTCTCACCAGAAAAATAAGGTGTGATGCTGCCACAAATAGAAACTAATTCAGTGGGAAACTGGGAATTTACTTGCATATAACATGTACCAAGCAGACAGAAGAGGATTCGGTTCAAGTGAAGCAAAACCAGCAGAGGCACCCAACCGCATTCACACACATCAACACATACATATACACGAACCCACACATAACAGAGTATTAACAGAGTTCACCCTGGGGAGTCTATAGAGAAAACGAGCCATTCCCAGGATAATACGTCAGGCCTCCGAGTGTGTGTGCATGCTGGCGCTCACGAACGCACACAGTCTGAAGACTGAATTCAGAGGCAGATAGAAAAACTGAGCTCCCTATGGTATTAAACATTTCAAACACTTTCAGGCTACACTTGATTTTCCCTGGAGGGTATACCAAGCCTGCAGCACCTCACACAGCACACATGAGATCCATGTATGGCTCAGTAGAAGGGGAATTAAGTGGATCTGTAGCCAGAGAATGTCATACTACACTGCACTATTTGTATCAACTATGAGTGTGTGAGCTGGGGAAAACATTACATCAAGATGAAACTTCAACAAATTCAGCAAATAATATGAATGCATTAAAACAATTGTATGAATAACTAAATGCGTGCATTACAAACTGCAATCATTTAGTTCACCAACTCTCCTCATTCTGCCACAGTACAAACCCCGAATAGGAATACACATCCTCCATTTGGGTCTATGTCTGTTAGAAGGACATTATTCGGAAAAATAAGTCACTACACACAGACAGGAGTCACAAATCAGAGCCACATCAAAATAGCTTTAGTATGAATATTCATTTGGTGTCATTCTGCACACACAATGCTACATTAGGTATCTAATGTGAAGATGCTCCCAAAGGCTTCATAAAAATGAAAATGGTCCTGGAGGGTGTGTCCAAGTGAATGCAGAGGCAGCTGTGCTCCTGTGTCTTCGTGAGCATAAAGATGACAAAGGTGTACATTTCTATGTGCATCTGTTACAGACTCTGATGTGGAGGATGAATCTTGCTGTTCATTATGGGTAGATCATAGTTTATTAAGTTTTACGAGGCTCAGTGGATGTCCAGCAGCTTGTTTACCATCAGAGTCCCCCAATCACCGCAATGCAAACAGATAATGAAGGTATCGCTAAAGCAACATTTCATGTGCATGGTGAACACGAGGTTTATATAACTTACACATGGCATACTTAACACTGCATATCATCGATTTCATGTGGCAGTATCACACCAGTGCTGCACAGAGCTAAATGTGGAGAGGGTGTGAATAGCACATCTGATACATTTCTGTGCGAGCTCAGATGAGCTCTGTAAAGGATGTTTAATGGACAACAGCTATTTCATTCATCTCAGCCTGACTGATTGCTACATATGAGGAGGGTACTTTCACACCTCATTTACTGACTCTGCAGGCATGCTAGATTCAATCACACACATGCACTCGCACAGGGACATACACAAGTACCTGCAAAGCACACACACATATGATTGGATGACCTACCGTTGTGCTCTTGAGAACTTAGAAATTACAGACATATGGATGGAGAGAGGGACAAAGATGCACAGACAGTAAGAAAAATACTGGGGATTTGACAGAGAAAATGGGGAATAGAAAAAGTAACTAGTATAGAAGTATGAAAGGAAAATGTCAGAACAAAAATAGCATTGTAGATACATTTTTTATCTGTAATTCTTCAAAAAGGAACCACTGGTGACTCGATGCAATCAACTAAAATGTCAGACATGTGGCACACGAGAGGCAATTGGTACATTTAAACTGCTCCAATCAACAAATGGTGCTATGAAGTTGTCTATAACTATCAGAAGAAGAAGAAGAGAGAGAGAGAAAAAAAAAAAACAGGCTTAGCATAGGAGGAAATTGTGTGCCTGTATGAGCTGGAGGGAGTGAGGGCAGAAAGGTCTGATCTGAGTGTGACAGTGTTTAGTAAAGGTGATCTTTCCAAGGAGAAATGAAGAGGTTACTTTCAGCCTCAATCGCTGCCATTACAAGGCAGCGGGTTATAATTTGGCCTCCGCTAAGGATGAGGGATTGAGTTCCGAGATTTGACTTTCATCATCATTACACCTTTCTTATTTCTATGATTACCATCATTACGGACGGGACTGGAGAAAAGCGCTGGAACATGAGGGAGAAGGTAAGTAATTAGGTGGAGAAAAACAAAAGGTTTCAGGTGGGAAACAAATGGAAGAATTAAAAGATGAAAAATGAATTGGGGGGGGGTTAAGGGAATCAAAGAGCAGACGATATAACTTGACAATTAAGAGAATTTTCTAACAAGTCTGCCTGTTAGCACTGGATGTGATCAGCACTAGTGAGCAAAAAGGAAAAGCGAAGAGGATAAACTGCAGAGCAAGTGGAACAGGAGGGAAGAACAGAGTGAGAAAAAAGGGTAAATAGGGGACAGTAGAGACAAAAGGCGATGATAAGTTAAGGAAGAGCATTTATCTTTTCTTATGTAGGTTAATTGACTCAGGAATTAAAGCAAAAAAAGATATAATTCAATTCACTGCATGGACATTAACAATAAAAGGGTTGGAAGCATATGAAATCTTTCTTAACGCACACACTCATACAGGCCAGGCTAGTGTGTCGTCCTAGTATATTTCTAATTATCAGTTAATTGTTATTCCCTATCATTAGGAGGGTGGTTTTTTAATTGTAATGTAGCCAAGCAGAAAGCCTACCTATACATGTGGGGGACAATTAGCCACCTCCATTAACCCCTGGTTAATTACAACCTCTACTGCTGCTTCCCACAGCACTTTTCCCACTCATTTTTACCCCCTGTCTCTATCCTCAGGCCTTTATCCCCATTTTTTTCCCCCTCATTCCTGTCCTCATTTTATTCATTTGTGGTCTTGATTGTTTGATTTAAAGGTATATATGTTGTGAACTTTAAATGTGTGTTTTTTTTGGGGGGGGTTGCCAAGTTTTCATTTCACTTTTCTAGGTTATTGTTCCCCTATTTCAGCTCCCTATGTCCTAGGAGACACAGTTAGTGATAATTATAACACTGTCCTTTAAGTTCTAAGAAAACTTACACAAGAAAAGTTACACAGACAACATTTAAAACAGAGAGAGAGAGAGAGAGAGAGAGAGAGAGAGAGAGAGAGAGAGAGAGAGAGAGAGAGAGAGAGAGAGAGAGAGAGAGAGAGAGAGAGAGAGAGAGAGAGAGAGAGAGAGAGAGAGAGAGAGAGAGAGAGAGAGAGAGAGAGAGAGAGAGAGAGAGAGAGACAGAGGGGACAGAGAGAGACTTATATATTAATTTCTAGGCATTCATTATCATGACATTGACTCAGTTTGCTATCTGAGGTAATGCACTAAATTGGTC